>JXSR01S059240.1:0-11447 GCA_000969725.1 Ophiothrix spiculata | reverse complement strand
TCCACGCCATGGTCATAGTACATGCCAAATTACTTGCGCTGTACTCAAGGTAAAATGTAAAACGCTGTCCATGCCATGGTCATAGTACATGCCAAACTACTTGCGCTATACTCAAGGTAAAATATAAAACGCTGTCCATGCCATGGTCATAGTACATGCCAAATTACTTGCGCTATACTCAAGGTAAAATATAAAACGCTGTCCATGCCATGGTCATAGTACATGCCAAATTACTTGCGCTGTACTCGAGGTAAAAATAAAACGCTGTCCATGCCATGGTCATGTACATGTTAAATTACTTGTGCTGTATTCAAGGTAAAATATGAAAAGAAGTTTAGTTCTTGGTACACTCCATATTATATCACTAATTGTCATGTGAGTGCAAGAAAGTTGTATCTGCAATAGCTGCCAGCCATATAATATATTTATTTAACACCTTATCACTATAGAATGCAAAACATCTCTCAAAATTTCCATGTCTTATGTCAGTGACTCTTGAAATTGTTTTTCAGGTGACACCGTCACTTGAAAAACCATTTCAAGAACCACTGACCCAAGATTCAAGATTATATTGCAGATACGACTTTCTTGCACTCATATGAAGACTTGTTATATACATATCTCACATATAGATTCTTGTAATCTGATAGGTTGAATTGCATTAAATACATTGATCAAATTGTGTGTTTTAGGTGAAGATCCTTTTCAAGATGTTAGATGACAAAGAAAACTGAGTCAGAAGTTTGGTTGAATTTCGTTTTTGAATGCTCAATCCCAGCTCATTGAATTGCATTGGTTATTTAAAAATTATCACTAATTACATTTTTGGCATGTTTAACTTCATACCATTGCAATAGCAAGTGTATCCCTTAGAACCTGGGGATGGGGTACTCAGTGGAAAGATGGAGATACGGACATGCAGCCAAGAACGTTTTACCTATCAGTCATCAAAATTTGTTTTTTAAAGCTTATTTTACATTGTAAAAATGTATTAAATGATCAAGAAAATGGTCATTCAAGTAACAGCAGTTTACAAATAGGTAGCGGTTTTTTTTCACTTTCTTAGGTGTTCACATCGGATGGTAGTCAAAATCTCTGTCCACCCCGGGTCATGATTGTAATGATTGTAATTCTTGATTTTATTTAAGATGTTATAACAAGGATACTTTAATCCTATTGTTTATTCTTGACAACTGTTCAATCATTGAAATCTGTATTTTTGTTTTCTTTCTTAGCCGGCGAGCATCAGAGCTCCAATCATCAGACCTACTTCTGATTACTCTATTAGCACACAGCTTCTTTCCATCAACGGATAGTTTGGAAGAGTTTATGACACCTATGAAATCCCCTGTCCAGGGTAAGGATGTGGCTCACAGGAGAATGGATTCGAACCAGACACTGACTAGTAATAGTGGAGAAGAGTATCACAGTGCCGGAGAGTCAGAAGGCGGGGTAAGCCAACTAATCTTGAAGAATTTAGGCATTGGAGCACAATTAGGCCGCAACTTGGCCACAGCCTTTTTTCCAAGATGTTGACCGTAGGCTTGATTGATCACCTCAAGATTTTGTATAATTTTAATTACATGTTTTGAAATTATTAAGAGATTCATAATCAAGCCTGCGGTAGGCATCTTGGAAAAAATGAAGGCTGTGGCCAGGTTACGGCCGGCCTCACAAAGTTGTGGCCTAATTGTCCTCCAGCGCGTTATCAATATGCAAATTTTAGTATTTTCATTGATGTTTAATGTAGGTTGTAGTTCCTTTTAATTTGAGTGATCAATTCAAACATTATAATAGTAAGGCATATTTGATGCCTAGAATGTAATTGGTTAAATGTAATAATTTATGGACTGTTTTCATGAGATGCACCTTCCTGCATGCCCATGGCACATTTCATAGTTCATAATCCTTAGAATTTTTCTCCACCATTTTATTGATTTCAAAAGTGCAGTGCACAAAATTCAATTTTAATTTCCACTTTTCAATTAAGGCACTTATTAATGCAGTTTTGTGTATTGTTGATCTCTCATGTTGGTTTATGCAGTGATTTGAAATATCGGTTGATTTGATTTATTGCTAAATTTGTCAATTAAAGATTATCATTGTGTTAGTGCTTATTATACTCTATAAACCTTGAAGTATGCAACAAACAATCAGACTCTGTTACCAGATCCATAGTATATCCCTTGTATTCTACAACATTATGAACTGGTGGTTTTGCATTGTGTAAGAGACTGACAATGATTGATTAGGACTGATTAAATCACTGCATATTAAAATTTTTGTAAACAAATCGTTCATGATTTTGGTATTATTTTTGGCTAATTTTGTTACTACCACTTGGATAAACCATGAATAATAAGTTTATTTGAATATTCAGCAAGATTGGGTACGTCCTTTTGATTCGGATAATACAGACTAATTTATTTCCTCGTATAGTTATATTGGTTTTTGTACGAGAATCGGCTGCCTGTTGCATATTTCAAGATTTATAGAGTATAGTTGTCTTGTGAATGCAAGAAAGTCCTATCTGCAATAGCTGCCATTTTACATAAATTTGAATTGCACACTGTGAAATGTCCAGTCTTGGGTCAGTGGCTCTTGAAATGATTCTTCAGGTTATGGTGTCACTTGAAGAACCATTTCATGAGCCACTGAAATATGATTGACTAATATCATGGTAACGTGAAAGCTCTGATTACTTAAAAGATGTCATCGGCAAAGTAATTGCCGTAAAGAAGCCACCTCTTAACATGTAGCTAACTCAGTTCGGAAGGGTTACTGGGAACAAACATATTATTTTACCTTACGAAAATGATTTATATGTGCCCTAAAACCAAACCAATGCAATTTATTTGTTAATAAATTTTGATCTTTTTTTGTTTTCAGTCATCTTATTACAGCCCCGATGAATCTGATGAGCCCAACGATTCCATCTTATTAGACTCAGGGACATTGAATGACCAAGAAGCTTTGGCATTTGAGGCAGCTAAACTTGAATCCGAGTCATCGTCATCTCAGAGTGAAGCAGAAGATGATAATGATGAAACAGACCTACATAGGACTTTGGATGTGACACCCACAGCGGATATATTCCATACCCCTGTGGGTGGGGGGAGTCTTGAAAGAACTCCTGTAGGGGCTGAAGGCGGTGCATACAATGATGATGACACCTCATCACAGGTAAGTCTAAAGCCAGTGGCATAGCCAGAGTTTCAACATTGGGTTATATGACAACTGACAACTAACAGCCCCGGAGTGAGCGGTTTTCTTCTCCTTGTTTCCTTAGGCAAGAAACTTTACTCTACTTGCTCTGTGGTTCCGAAGTCATGTAAAGCCGTTGGTCCCCTGTACTAATAGACTCCTTAATGGGGTATGCATGTCATGCAAGTACTGTGTATCATTGATTGACTGATTGATTGATTGATTGATTGATTGATTGATTGATTGATATGGGACTCAAATGGTACAGCTAATTTTGTTTCAATATAGCTTTTTAAAAACTCACAAGCGCATAGATTACATTCTATGTCTCAATTACTCACGAATCTTGGCTATGAAGTCAATTTTGCAACAATTTTTGCAATATGACAAACTAATTGGTTCAATTTTACTCAAAACTGATGTCATTCAAAATAAGATGACAAAACCCTTGACTTCAAATTTCTGACAGTGGTACTAATGTTCCGACAAGTGACCTCTACTGACCGCACCCTCACTAGCTACGACACTGTCTAAAGGGTATAGTAATAAGAATGTCTCTGGATTGCCTGTATCAGTCATCCCCATTTTTCGTCATATTAAGGTAAATTCATGGCCTATTTAGAATTGGACATTATTTGTTCAATATTTTACTTGTTTTTAAAATATGACTCTCGCCCAATTATTGACTCAAGCAGTATTTTTGTGAGTTTTTGACCACAGTCAAACACCACACATTCGTTGGCTGCATCACATACCAGTGTATGTGATATGTGGTACGTGGGCTAAATTTTTCTCCTCTATATGTGAGCTAAATTTTAGTTTGTAACATTGATTTAGGTATTCAAACACGCTCGGGTGGCTTGCGCAATAAAAATACGTAGACGCATGGATACATCGTTGTTGATTCATGATGAACAACTCTGTGACGTGTTTGAATACCTTTCAATAACGAAAATCTTCCTGAAAACGTATGAATTAAATTCTAAATGTTTGCAATTTAACAGATAGGCCTACACATCTTCATAAAAAATATTTAGCATATCTTAAGCAAAGCGCTAATTTGTGAATGTTTGCTGCTTTGAGCCGTCTTTTGTGTTCTGCGTAAACGCACTTCCGTAAACACTGTGACATGCTAATTTGAATATCAACTGTGGATTAATCACAAATCAACAACGATACGCTCCTGTATAAAGAGATACAGTGAGTTGTTGAATGATTAATTATATCAATAAATATATATGTCATCTATTTAAACGTTGGTTTGCCTATAAATTTAATAATTTCATTTCATTCTTATTTTTTACAATATTTCAAATTCAAGCTGACAGGAAGTACCACACCAACACTTGCAGATCCCCAATTCAAGGAATTTAGGAAAAGTGAAAGATCCAAATTACAGGGGCGAGTCAGTATAGCACCAAGCGATGTGGGGTCCTCGGGAGAAGGGAAGATTTGTGTACGGATGCCGGCGTTTCTTCAGCTAGTATCGTGTAACTGTGCACCACATATATTGTATTTTGCACCAATACTTCCTGGAATAACACTGGTAGTTTTGAGTGAGGTGAGTAATAAGGAAATAATTGCACCAACATAAGTCAAAAGCATAGGGGATGAGGCAATATATGTCACCAAGTGGGTTGCAGGGTCCTCATGAGGGGAAATTTTGTATGGATGTCAGCATTTTACAGCTATAGGCCAAACAATAATTTATTGGACAGTGTAAACAAAAATCCTGAGTACAGGGCCCAATTGTTTCTAAATGCAACACCTGCATGGATTTTTGTTTAAATTATCCAATAAATATTTACTTTGCCTATAGTATCATGTATTTGTACACCACTTATATTGTATTTTGAACCAATACCTTTTGGTATTACACTGGTAGTTTTAACCATACAAGATCAGTCAGGGGAGAGTATAGATACTTAGGAATACTTGTCTGTTTTAGTATATGTCCATAATACCATGGAATTGTGGTTGTTATAGTGTCTGGAAATGAAGACATGGTTTTTGTGTGAAATGAAATGCACACATTGTGTGTGCATCGTGTCAAGATTTTCACGTTCCAACAAGGTACTAAGCTTGTTTCAAAAGAAAAATCTGGTAGGTATAATCACTCAAATTAGGCCTAAAAAAATTGTTTGATTGGTGTAACCCAACTCATCCTACTTTTACTGCCGACCCTAAATATTTTTATTTTTAGAGCATAGTAAAAAACCTGCAAATCTCAAATTTGATGGGAATCGATTCATGGGGGCCCGAGATATGGCTTGCAGGACATTCAAAATGACAAGTAAAAGATGTGTTACAGAAAAAGTGAAGATGTTTTTGTATATGTGTCGTATATTTTGTGTTCTTGTACATGAAACATAGACTTTAAAAAAAAAATCTTCAATGTTATGCCAATCAAACAATTTTTAGGCCTTATTGGAACACTAAGTCTATGGCAGCAGGTGTCAATTCCAAAGAACTTATACTAGCGAAGTGGCACTCCCCGCCATCTTGTTGTCGCTTATGGAGCAGAGTTTTGTACCTCCGGACATGTTCGTGTTTGGCCTAATATCCGGGCAGAGTGTAAATCTTCACTTGACGCATATGCAACATGTGCATTTTGTTTCATGCACAAACCGTGTCTGCATTTTATGTAGCGTCCATCACGACTTGCTCTAATCAAAGTACGCTAATTTTCCTGCTAATCTGTTTTGAAGACTCAAAGTGTTGCACGCGGAGCCATAAAGTGCCGGAGGTACAAATAACTTGCCCTTCATGAGCGACAATCCAAAATGGCCACCATCTCATACGATTTACATGGCGGTCATATCAATAATCAATTCCCCTTTCTAATTTTCTTTGGTTGATTCACTTTTTCAGTCAATACTTGGGTGTATCATTTGTAACATATTAACCAAGATTCAAATTCCAGTGTAACTATGGAATCACAGCATGGAGTAGTGCCGGTATATCAGCCAAAACAAGGCTTCATATTTTGCAAAAACAGGCTTTGGGAGCAATAAGTCATAGTGAATTCAGAAGCCATTCAAATCCACTCTTCATTAAATATAATCAACTATTTGATGAGCTTTGTAAATTGAATATTGGAACATTTATGTATCAATACAGTAATAATATCTTACCTTCAACTTTTAACCTGACGTTTATAAACAATGCAGATACTTATAACTATAATACTAGATTTGCCAGTAACTTTAAATACCCTAATAATAAACTTGAATTTGGTAAGAAATCAATTTCTTATCGTGGAGTGTAAGTATGGAATAATATTTCTGATAGAATTACAAATTCTGATAATGTTAAGTGTTTCAAAAGTAATTACAAGATATACCTTGTTTCTCAATACTAAAATCATTTGTTTATCACTGTATTGTTAAAATTGTTTATGTAAACTTAAGAATTTAACCACTTTCAAAGGAGTCTGGAACCAGACAGGCCTTTGGCCTATTTTCCAGTCCTCCTTTGCATTATTGTGTAAATGATATGAATATTTCTTGATGTATACTGTCTTATTGCAATTGTGGAAAGAAGAATGAATTATGTGTATGTGTAATATTTGTATTTGATTATCATTTAATTATTGCATTTTTTACATTTATTTCATTTCAGATGAGAGTTCAATTAGCCAAAGTTATTAGTCAGTGTCTGTATTTAATAGATCTCATCAATCGCAAACAGTCGGGGACCGATTTGGGGCACAATGCAAGAACTATTGAAGAAACATTGGATGGTCTCATCAAGCAAGTCTGTGATCAGGCAAAACGGCTCCGGGTGAGTGATGATTGCATGGTTGATAGTGTTTCTGATGCAGATGCAAAAATAGGCTTTTAGGTCCATATGCACAGAAGAGGTTTGGATTGTAAGTTAGACCAGGTCCAAGTCATAATTACTACCAGTACTGATTACTACTGCCAATAAAGGACCTTTTGAAACATTTTTGAACTGCAACAGCTTTAAAATATTGAAGATTTCGACCAAATATTTTACAAACAACACAAAATGTGACAATATTGGTTGAGGAAATTGTATTTAGCTGTGAAACAAACTTTCACTGAAACAGGTCTAACCTTGTCTAACTCTTAAACATCTTTTGTGCATATGGACACCGTAGTGTGGTGGTTAGCAATCTTGCCTCACACGCATTGGGCTCGGGTTGGATTCCCGGTGATGGCACTTGCTGAAATAGAATCTTTGAATCTTTGCTTAGATGTTTATCTGACTTAGTGGTAGCATTGGGCAGATATTCTACTTAGAGTTTGGTAAATATTTCATGAGAGATCGCCATCCTTCGGAGGGGACGTAAAGCCGTTGGTCCCATGTACAGAAGAGTCATATCTGTACATATAATTGCAGACAGTATCGTAAAGAGTAGCCCTGAATGTTCCCAACCCCGTTTCGGTCAATTTCTGGATTTCAAAATCCGCTTGTGCGTTATATCCTCAAGCATATGTAAGGTTGAACAAAATTTGGAAGAAAGAAAGCAAAGACTTTATTGATTTCATGTAGCTGGAATGACAAGATTGTGAGTTGTTCAAGGATATATTTACTGTTGCCCTTAAAGACTGCATTAATTTTATCTACAATTAATGTCCTTGGCTTTTCTTCTCTTTTTTTCTTTTTTTCGACAAAATCATATTAATTACCTATTGTTGTTTAGAGGTTGGACTGTAAACTATACACATTTTGGTTTAAATTTTCAAATTATGAAAGGAGATAATGAATATCTGGTTGAAAATTTCCATGCAACATTCTGTAAAATTCTTTTTATACATATAGTAAGCATCATGTACAAATAGACTTATTAAAGATGGTTGGAATAATATTTCTCGACAGATTCTTCGATTTTACTCACGCCATCGTGAAACGGTAAAACATTCATCATTGCACCATATTTATTTGAATATTTTAGTATTTTCAGTATTGGTCACAGCTACTTATTTGTTTTTTGTTTTTTAATCATTTGATTATAATATTTTATATCAAATTAGACTTTATCATTTGTTTTTTTCCTAACTCCCCTAAACTTGAACTTTGTAATCCACTGCTCAATTTCGAAAAGCAACAGCAAACTACATATATTTTTAGCAAATTAAATGGTTTGAAAATTAAAGCATGCGACCTCCTTAAACAGGACCTGACAGACCATGCAGTTAATCATGGGAAAGTTCATTATGTTTGTACTGAATAGAACAGGATTTTGGAAAAGTTCATTATGTTTGTACAGAATAGAACAGGAATTAAAAAATCATTGATAATAAGGCCCTTGTAATCTATGAAACCATTTTCAATTATCATAAAGCATAGATTTAAGCATGTTGCACTGATGTAAAATGGCACATATAAACTTACCATGTCACATGCACACATAGCTCCAGATAATGGCTGTATATGAACACCTTAAATATACTAGCAATCACGATAAGTTAAAGCTGGTTTCAGACTTGCCTGTCATGTTGTCGTACCACCAGCGTGACATCAAAAATTTTAAAGTGCGCAAACTCAACCTTGTCGCATCTCAAAAATTTTGCTTTCCGTACGACAAGCTGATGTATCGATTACCCTGTCCTGATGTTTGCATAGACACAATATTTTGAGTTGGAATAAATTCAACTTTTCTTGCAACAGATCATTGCGGCAATATGCAAATGTGTCGTGCTACATTGCGACAACTCAAGGTTGTAAATGTTTGGTCGTGTACCGCAATGTCGTGTGCCTCAATGACAGCTACTCTGAAACCACCTTCACTTAAGTCAAGAAATAGAAAAAACTTTTCTTTGAATTGTTCATTTATTTTTGTGTTTATAGCTTATGTATATTGATTGCAAAAATCTGGAGCTTTCCATGTACAAGCTTGGCATATACTTAGTTTCTGCTGCAGATGACATTGGGAGTTGTTGGTTTGAATCTACAGACGTGTAGATTTCATTCACAATTTCTCATTGCTTAACTAAAGTGAGAAACAGAGTTGACAATGAAAATTAAGCTAGACTCAAAATTTTGGACTTTATAATCATATTTTGCACAGAACATACACCATGTATATG
Source organism: Ophiothrix spiculata (assembly GCA_000969725.1). Taxonomy (NCBI): domain Eukaryota; kingdom Metazoa; phylum Echinodermata; class Ophiuroidea; order Amphilepidida; family Ophiotrichidae; genus Ophiothrix; species Ophiothrix spiculata. The sequence continues at coordinate 2,187 of JXSR01S059240.1, read as the reverse complement.
AAAGTTTTGAAATTTTGAAGGTTCCTTGATCAATTATGGCTGCTGCATTTGCAAAATAATTTTAAGAAAAACAATTTGATCAAACTGATATTTGATATACATGTATATCTTGTTTGTTGATTTAATTCTTCTACATTTCAATAGAAAGTTGCTGCAATTATTAGCGAAATTAAAATGACACAAAAGGCTCAAGTGTGCCATATTGGTGAGTACATACCAGCTATTGATAAAATATTCAAGTAAGCTTGATAATGATTATATAAAAACTTTAATAAAGATTGATAACTGAACATTTTTCCACCTTTATTCAGTTTCCCAGCTTGAACGATAAACAGAAATCTCTTGCTGAGCAGTGGGAATTGGTGAAGCAGTGTGGATTACAAAGATACTTAGATGAGCCAGCAGACAGATACATGTCACCCAGGTAGGTCAATTCCCAGCTTGAATGATAAACAGAAATCTCTTGCTGAGCAGTGGGAGTTGGTGAAGCAGTGTGGATTACAAAGATACTTAGATGAATCAGCAGACAGATACATGTCACCCAGGTAGGTCAAATGGATCAATGTTAACAAAACCATGCCATTCATTTAACTTTTATAACTGATTGGTGTCTCTGATCAAACATGAATCTAAACCATATGATCCATACATGCAGTGATAGTCCCCAGTTCAGTGTGGTACCAAGAAAGGGGCACTTGCCCCTTTTGGCTCAAAATAGCAGGACACTAGCGGGACAAAATAATTATACCGGGACAAGAATTTTAATAATTTTTTACTCATTTGAATAAATTACTGTTTCAGGATTACTGTCCCATTTAATTAGTTTGAATAAACTTATCATCTCACAACGGTATAAGTGTGTTATATACATCGCAACAAAAGATTAATTTGGTCTGATATCGGGAGAGTAAACGTGTTTGCCCCCTCTGGCTTGCATGCCTTTGTATGGCCCTGCCCCAGGTGGATATATCAATGGAGTCCAGTGTTGAATGTGAAATTAGCATTAGGCTTCATACTTTGTTTGTTGTAATTTTTCTTGAAATTAATCTCAGAAAATCTGTGCCCATCATTGTTAGAATGTCTGTGGAGATAAGAGTTGGTACTTTTCTCTTTTATTGATTGCAGGATTGGCACAAGAAATTACAGTGAGTTTAAGTACTGAATGATGAATGCTTATTACTGACGGTTGATGCTATTTTTATCAGGCACATTCTTTGCCTTCAATGTGTTAACCCTTTCAAGTCTGACCACTTCCCCCCCCCCCCAGGCTGAAGGCATTTTACCTCTAAAATGACTTTGAATATATATTCAAATTATCTTTAGAAATATTCTACATAATGAGACTTCAGCATAATACACCTTTATGAACTGTACATGTATACGTTGCCTTGGATAGTGTTTTAGAAGGTAAGAGGTAGTGAGTGTAGTTCTACTTCAGTGTTAGTTAGGGCGTCTGGGGGACGTCGTACGCCTGAGCTGACAGTAATTTAGTGCATCCCCAGACGCCCTACGGCACGAAAAGGTTAATTTAAATATTTATTTCCCTACAGATGTCTATATTTGTCTGACATATTTAGAATGTCTGAGAAAGTAACAAAACTTCTAAAATGTGTTTCTTCTGTTTAGATTAGAATCTTCCTTACCAGAAGTTACCAAACTGCTGAAAAGAATATTTGAGATCCGTTATCTTGGTAATAGAGCATCCTCACGCAAGCTTCCAGAAAAAATAGAATCAGCGATATATGATCTTCAGCAAATGCTACAGGTATGTGTGCCTTTTGCATTAATCAAAGAACAATAGGAAAGTTATTATATAATATTAAAGTATAGATTTGAAAATATTGATGTTAACAACTTGCCAAATATATGCAGCATGCAGCGCCCTGCAAGGTGAGGCACAAGACCGAACGACTTTCAAACCACAGAGCAGTTTAATTACATTCACCTGAAGAAAACCAATATAAAATGTCGTGCTCAGGATTTTTTGAGTGGTGGGGCACAAGCATCACACACAACTCACGCAATACTTGTGAGCTTTCGTGATTGGACAGTTCTGTTACTGTGTTGCAGGGGCTCAATCCTGGAACCTCTGAATCACATCACTGCCTTGTCACGTTCCATCCACTGGCAGTTGCACAATCTCAATCGTATTCGCAAACACCTCGATACTGAGACATGTCACAACAT
>JXSR01S059236.1:48065-58140 GCA_000969725.1 Ophiothrix spiculata | reverse complement strand
AAGATGCATTGGAATTATATTACTAGATTATAAGATAACAAAGACTTGTTACACAAAATATTTGGTAGCTCAAAAAGGACTATAATTTGGGCCTAACTCTCAGTGAAATACACCAGCACCATTAACAGTCATTATCTGTCAAGGTCATTCGTATCTTCGTTCGTAGCTCTGATTACATAACCTTTTATGAAATGGAACTTACAAACACTTGTAGCCTCCATTGTATTTAGACTAACGAATGTACTTACAAATTGAACTTATGATCAGTTTTGTGAAATACACCCTTGTTCTTATGTTCTTGCTTCTGACACCCAAAACTCTTGAAGAAATGAAAATGATAAGCTTTCACATTATGTTAATCACTTTTCACACTTTTATTACAAACATACAGAAATCTTACAGTTTTGTGGCAGTTTACTCTCCAAACTTATGATTAGTTATTCATACATGATGATGTTGCTGTGTCATAATTCGTCATGTGAGTGAAAGAACATCGTATCTGCAATGGCTGCCCTTAGTTATATTTATTTTACAACTTGTCACAAGAATGTGCAAAATCCCTAAAAATTTCACTGTCTTATGTCAGTGGCTCTTTGAATGGTTCTAGAACAATTTCAAGAACCACTGACCCAATATTGGAGATTAGAGCTATTGCAGATATGAATTTCTTGCACTCACATGACAAATTGTGAATATTTAATGAGGTCATTGAAACAAACCAGTAATTGGGCCGTTCGTTTTTGATATGTCACAAACATAACAAAATGCTAGCTCACCAGTTGCATATACACTGTCTGCCAATAAACAACATTCTCACAGGGGATGGCTTTATGTGACTTCAGAACCACTGAGCTACTAGAATAAAGTTTCTAATCTAAGGAAACGGAGATGGGGTCTGACTGGGGTTCAAACCCAGAGCATCTGTATTATGAGTCCTGTGCTCCAACTGCTCCGCCGCGCTCCAATCTAAATGCTTCTCTCCTTGAACTTGGGTAATGTCCTTGGGCAAGACATTTAATCTTGATTGCTTCGTCGACCAAAGCGCATTGGGGAGCTGTTAGGGAAATATATATTACAATCTAAATTCCGCTAGGTCTGTGTCCTAAGATTGCGATCTAGTTGAGGTGAAATGATTGTGACGATTCCCTAATAACAGCGTAATAATGTCAAGCGCTATGGTACTTCGATAATAGCGCCCATATAAATGCCGGATATTATTATCATTATTATGGTTTGGCTTAAATTCTAATAGAGTAAGCTTACCTTGTCCCTCAAATATTTGGCAACAGATTCGCATTTTGCCTTAAAAGATTTATTTTTCCAGAAGTCAAGTTATGGTCCATCAAAGGTTGTCAGGAAGTTAAATGTGTAACTGATATAACACACGTTCAAAGATCAGTAAGCCCTACATGTTAAGCTGATTGTCTTCAAAATATACAGATATATTTCATATTTCCAATTATTTTCTTCAAAATGAAACTTTGCTGGCGTTTGAAGTAAGCTTAAGCACAATGATGTCAAAATATCAATTTTGGCAAATTACTACCTTGACATGTATGTTCACTTGTAGCATAAAATGAAGTTTGCTGCATTTACAGCTTGTTTGAGATGAACGGTCACATATTGCAATAAAACAGCACGACAAGCTTTAACTTCAGTTGGTATAAAGCTTTAAGTTTAAGGCTGCAATCACATATAACAAGCTTTATTTAAGAGACTTGTGACCGGGAGCCATAAATCTTCAGAAAGCGGCTCCCAGTCCAAAATTTTAGAAAGGAACCAGGTGCCGCTTTGTTTCGACCAGGAGTCATTTTAAAATCATACAAATCAATTTATAGTGTACAGCAGTTATGAGGTTAAGCTTAAAATATCACGATTTTCACGGTCAAATTCAGACCTTTTTGTTTCATTTCAAGATAACAAGAATATATTGTTGTGTAAACAAAAGTCAATTTATCATTCTTCTTACACGAATTTGTACCTCTATTTCTCGAAATCCGAGAATTTCATTGTTTTTGTTCCAATTTTAAAGTAGCAATACATCAAGGGCGTCCATGTTTTTCCACTGCAGTGACTGCACATATGCACTGCGCAGGTAAACAAACCATTTTCACTGGGAATTGATGATTTAGTTGTATATCACCTATAGTTTATATACTAGAGGGTGATGGGATCATCATGTAACCTATCCATCCATCCCTCTCTGCACCAGTCTGATGAAGATAAGGAGATCAGGTTACAATGTAACTAAAGTTGTAATGGTGAGTCAAGTATTTAATTCATTATTTCTTCAGTTTTAGAGCTACTGAATGAATGAGAATATCCAAGTAGTGCACCTGTGACTTCCATCTGTTCATCCCATGTTTTCTCTATTGCCCCATCCTCTTTTGTGATCTGAAAAGACAAAAATATATTTTTTGATATCAAAAAATAAATATTTGCAGATATTATCAATCTTATAATACATCAACTAATGAAACAATTTATCAGATATCATTGACATTCTGGTCTTATAAGCTTGGTCAAAATATATTAAATAAGTCACCTTTTATTACTCATTTTGGTCACTCATACCAAAGATACACAAATCTGGGTTTTCCTACAAAAATAAATTAGTAACAAGATCACTATCTTGGTCATCTTAACCATCTCTCCAGACCTTCCCATCTTTTCAATCATCCCATTCCAAGGACTTGTGGATCATCCTTTTTATTTATTTATTTATTTTATTTTATTTTATTTATTTCTTATTTTGCCTGGGGAAGCCCATCAGTGCCAGCACTGTTTTTCATGGAAGCCCACGGGTCAAACATAAATAACATCAAAATATAAATAATATATAAAATATGAAGATATGATACACGATACAATTCAATATACAGTCATAGAATTAAAAACAATATATTACACTATATAATTAAAACACAGTAGGAAGATGATAAAAACAGTCAATCTTTCTTTCCTGACTTCACTCTTCCCAGCCTGCTGTCTCTCACTACCAGGATTATGGTTACTATTTTGAAAATAATGGATGAGGAGGGCGGGAAAATGTTGATATCTTACCATCTTTCCAGTCATCCCATTGGCGGGCCTTGGCGAGGGCTTGGGGATCGTCCGTTTCAATTTCTCTCTCTTTCCTGATTTCACTTTCCTCTGCTTGTTGTCTCTCACTGACTGGATTGGGGTTACTGTTACCAAAATGAAAAGAAAGAGTTTGCTATGTGAGAATCCTGAATAAAAGTTTAAAATTTAATCATTGCAGGAAAGTGTGAAACTTGAGAGCAGACTTTGCAGCTACACTAGACACCATCAACAATAAAAATAGGCCACCTATAGATCAGCCAGAAAAAAAGTGTCATTAGAGCCTACAATATGGATCAACTGAAACAGCTGTTTATCAAATCACAAAGAATCTCAAAGATCAATCAACTACCCTGCCGTTTGTTGCATTGACACATCATGACACTTAGATTGAGTTCCATTTTTCAGGGACTTCCATTTGAAATTTGCAGGGGCTCTATGTAAAGCTTTCCTGAAGTTATTTAGGGGAGCTATCTGGAAATTTACATGTTAATACTATCATGCAAGGCGATCTATTAATTCAGCTCGTATAAAGCATTTGAGGCAGGGAATTAGGGAGGCTCAGCCCACTCCGCCGGAAGTCCTTGTTTTTTTCAATTATGAGTGTAAATCAGACGTATTGCATCAAAACGAATTGCAAAGTCATGATTGTCACCAACAGCAATAGGGTCAGTTTATATTTCTTATGAGCTATTAATATATATAATATGGAATTATATATAAGTTTATAACATAACAAAGACTTGTTGCACCAAATATTTGGTAGCTCATAAGAAATATAAACTGACTCATACTATTAGTTATCCCCTGTTTGTTCATGCAATACAAGAAAATATTAAATGGTTCGGGTTCCCATCACACATCCAATTATATTTTACACACTCATATGCGATATACAGTATTTTTATCAACCAAGTTTGCCTGCGTACTGTGTTGATTAACTCGAGCGTAACTCGCGCGGCCGTCTGCGTTTCACAAGCACTGGAATTAGACCAATCACACGCTGTAAATATGTGCATGAACAAGTTGACTTTCACGCAAACTAAGACGACAACAAGCATGGGCAAATGTTTATATTATGTTTTCAAACTTTATAAAATGTCATTATCTCCGGAAATCATGAGGGGATTGGACCAAATGTGACATTTTGACGACAATTATATATTGATAACAATGCAGAACTAAAAATTACTAACCAACTTGCAACACATTTCTTTTGAACGTGTCACATCGTCATGTGAATGCAAGAAAGTCGTATCTGCAATGGCTGCCTTTTGTCATTAATTTGGATTGCACACTGTAAAATCTCCAGTCTTTGGTCAGTGGTTCTTGAAATGGTTCTGCAGGTGACATTTCAAGAACCACTGACATAAGACAGTGAAATTTTTTAGAGATTTTATACATTCTTGTGACAAGTTGGAAAATAAATATAACTTAGGGCAGCCATTGCAGATACGGCTTTCTTAGCCAGGCAGACGTACCTAGATTGCGGCGGTATTTTTCCTTCTCTGACTTCCTTCTGATAGAATTCATCTAACGACATCGTTGGTATGCTAGGATAACCCGCTCCAAACACTTGTGCTTGCACAGCATCTCTGGTAAGAATAAAGGGTTTCATGGGCTGGAAAAAAATCATGCAAGTTTACATTAATCACATGGACACCTCATATATATCAAATGAACACCTCACTGGTATCACATGAACACCTCACTGGTATCACATAATTACCTTACTGGTATCACATGAACACCTCACTGGTATCACATGAACACCTCACTGGTATCACATGAACACCTCACTGGTATCACATGAACACCTCACTGGTGTCACATGAACATCTCATGGGGATCACATGCATTGCACACCTTATGTTAGGATAACTGCTCCAAATACGTTTGCTTGCATAGCAGTTCAGGTAAGAATTCAGGGTTTCATGGGCTGAAAAAAAAATTGCCTTATAACTTTGCATAATTAATAGAATCTGGATCATTTATACTCCAATAAATCAGTAGTCTGAATGACCTCACCTTAAGATACAGAGGTTATTGTGGAATGTGGCATTTTGAGGTAAGTTCATCAGTTAGGTATCTGAGTAATTCTGTCTTTAGTTAGTTTGTCACAGTCCAATATATATTTCGAGATCTTGTTCCATCTTGGTAGTCCAGGGGAAGAAACTTTTTTTAATAAGTAAGTGTTCTGGTTGATTGTCGTTGGTATGATAAAGTATGGGTTTTCTTCAAAACATGTTAAGATTTAGTAAGGAGCTCTTGCCATGATATATTCATGAGTGAATGAGTTATTTAAAATAGCTATGCCAGTTGTGTAATTGCAAATATAATGCATTAAAGGAGCTTGGTCCGATTTTTAAATTCTAGTATTCAGTGTCATATGAAAGATTGCCACTCAAGCAGTCTAAATTTTAAATTTCAGCTGAATCAGTCTAGTAACCGTATTGATTTTATGGGCAAATATGTAATTCAGAGCCACCTATACCTTACTATGTAAAATTAATTATGGATACCATAACTAGATACAATTTTATATATATCTCCAAAACCGAACATAATTCAGCCGTGAAATTTCACATGGGTTGTGAGAAAATATGCGTAACATTTTGGTAACAAAATCTCAAAAAGTTCGAAAAAGAGTTGACCCCCAAGGTATAAATAAATAGTTTGAAAATCAAATTGACTTAGTGGTATGATAGATTCGTTATTTGGTTCAGCGTCGGTATGATATTGGAAATAATAGCCCGCTTAATGACATATCCAGAATCGGTCGATAATTTCCATATGATACTATTACTAAATAACTAATAAAATCATTCCATGTATAATTCTATCTTACCTTCCGTGATTGAGCTGTATGCTGTTGCTGTCTCTGATTTTCGGAGGGGGTAGGTGCATCAGATGAAGCAGCTTTCATCTGAGCCATATGTTGCAATATCTCCAGTTCTTGTTGTATATTGCCCAATTGTTCTAATGATGAATTCACCCATTTCTTTAAATATAATGTATAAAAATTCCTCTGAAAGAAATAAAAACAGAACTAACATTTTAATCAGTGCAGATGAATAAGAGGCTGCTTCAAAACTGAACCTGCGCAGTTGTCTACCGGTTCTGGGCGATTAAACAAAGTCAAATATTCAATTCAAGTACAACCCAATGCCCAGCTCAAACCAGACTAGTCATAACTAAATAAATATCTCAATTGGCTATAAACATAATTGACTTATTCCAATTCGATCAATAACGAGAATATTATTTATGATGACCTACATATCTGGCATTTATGTTGTGACCTACGGGCGATGCCATATTTGTTGAAAATTGTGATCAATTCAAAAAAAATCTGATGAATAATTCACTTCTCTTGTGTAAATAAAAGCTAAATGATCAATCAAGGGTTAAAAGATTCATTGATGTCTTCCAATGTAAACAAAACCATTGACAATTGTAGCTATCTACACCGGTAGACTGGCACATTCCTGACACATATGCTAAAAGCCGGTCCAGCTCATTGGGTATAATGGTAGACTTGGTCAAGTCTTTCTGGTGTCCCTTTATCTTTAGGCCTATATCTTTGGCTTGGGATGGTATTCTTAAGTGTTTCCCCTTTTTTCATGTTTGTTTTAAATTTTAAATTTCTTTTCTTTTTTCTTTTAGATTTAAATTTAAATTTTCATTTTATTTCTTTTTTAATCTCAGTTTGTATAGTTTTTAAAATCGAAGGTTAGATTCCATTTTCCATGTTTTATTTTTATACTTCTTTTTTCCATTTTCATCAACACCACAAAGATTCCCAAAATAAAACTGCATATTGCCCTTAAGATAACAGCATTATGTAATATGTTCTTATACATACATCCTACATCAAGGCTTGTCAAGTTTATCCATTCCTGGGTCAAAGTCATTCCAAGTCCAACTACACAGTTCAGTACTTCAAGGTCCTAACTAACTGTATCAAAATTATTTACTAGTATCCACTAGTTCTGCTTCCCTGTATGTACAGAGATCTATATATCCACCCAGAAGGACTTGGCAATTTTGTTATCCTTTAATCCTGGATGACAGCAGGAGTCAGACATGCTCAACAGGTGCTGGACTTGAAATAGAGCAAGAGTGGACTACTACATTTCAAAACCAGGGGTGATTCAGATTTACCACTGATTACAAATGTTTTTAATTCAATAAAACAAATACCTTGATTCAAATAAGCAGTAAAAGGTACTCCAAATACATAAGATATAAATATATTCCCCATTTTGACTCAACTTCAAATTCTCATTTTGAAACATTTTAAATTATATTTCAAGGCATTTCACCCTAGCAGTTTCCCTAAGCTAAAATTGATGATTCCTACAATTTGAAAAATATCAAAATGAGTGCTCAACAGTGATTGGCTTCTACCGCTGACCGTAGAGGGGATAACAATATCACTGAGGCCCTTTGGCCAGCTGGTAGATTTACCCTTTCATGGAATACTATAATACAAGGGGAGAGGAAACTTTTTAATGGAATACAACAAGGGGAGAGGAAGAAAACATGTTAAACATTAGGCCTATGCTTTTACTATCAAAAGCCTGCCATGGGCCTCAAACTTAGGCTAGTATAATGGTACATATACCCGTAAGCCGGTATACCAACTAGTCGGGTTCTAAAGGTTAATGCTCTGTATTTGAGTCTGAGCATATCACACCTGCCAAGTCTGCCGATTTAAGCGGGAGTCTCCCGATTTTAGGCAGCATGATCAGGAGATCGGGTAGTCATATCTCTCGCTTTTTTTTAAAAAATATCCCGATATTTCATTGAAAAAAAATCCTACAGCAATGTTCTGCTAGCCTCTATAACAGGCCGCGTACACTGCACATTTTGTTAAGATATTGAAAATGAGATCGTAATTGTGAGTCACATGTGCGCTTATTTGGTGACCCTTTTGTCCCTTTTCAGTTTTCAAAAGGTACGTAATTTTTTTTGGTGTATCTTTTGGGCCTCATATGTCAGTTGCCCCTAAACGTAACTCAAAAAGTGATTACATAAGTCTCCAGCATCAGAATTTGAAAATGTTGACTGGTATGGCGTATGTACCAAAAGAATGTCTCTCAGGCGAGAAAATGTCTTTGAATGCAAGTCAAAGCCAACATGGAACCCATGCTACCAGCGACTTAAATATCCCAGCTTAGCTACAACCTAGAAAATGCCTGTAGGCCAGGTTCCCAGTTCATGACAGGAACTTTTGAGATTTTTGGAAGGGCTTGACGAAATTCTCTTCAGTCACCATGCAAAATTATATTGCCTCATGATTCAAATTTAATGCAGTAGGGTATAAGCAAAAATATTGCATCACTGAAAACAAAAGGTGCATATGAGAGATTTCTACAAATGCTTTTTCAATATGACTCAAAATACCTTTTGTCATTATCCTTGCATCAAAGCCTTCAGAACATCAGAAAGCTTTCTGTCATGAAATGGGAATAAGACCTCACCTGTACATCATCATCCATCTTTCTGATTTCACTCCATGAGCCTAATGCTTTGAGTTTTTCTTCTGTTTCTTTGGTTTGCTTATATCTCCTAATCTTTGCTTCTCTGTTGGCTTGCATGCCCATTAAGTTTGGTCTTCCCCCACCGGGTACTCTCGACGGCACATCTGTCGGTTGATCTTGTGGGATTTCCTGGGAACAAAAGAGTAGCAATTATTAGATATATGTGGAGTGCCTCAAGGATCAATCCTTGGACCTCTTAATTGTGCCTTCTCTGTTAGCCTGCATGGCCATCAAGTTTGGTCTTCCCCCGCCGGGTACTCTCGACGGCACATCTGTCGGTTGATCTTGTGGGATTTCCTGGGAACAAAAGAGTAACAATTATCATATATATGTGGTGTGCCTCAGGGATCAATCCTTGGACCTCTTAATTGTGCCTTCTCTGTTAGCTTGCATGGCCATCAAGTTTGGTTTTCCGCCGCCGGGTATTCTTGATGGCACATCTGTTGGTTGATCTTGTGGGATTTCCTGGGGGGAAAAAGAGTGGCAATTATCATATAAATACACTTCCAGAAAAGAAGCTCCCCCTCTAATGAATCTTGTTATATATCAAAAAATATAAGTCCGATTAAGTTAACTGAAAGAGTAAAAAAGGATTAATTAGTTACTCAGCCAATGCACAGTAATTGCTTGTCCACCATACCAACCTTGACCATTAAATTTATTGGTTTATTAAAATTAATGCAGCGAAAAAAATGGCATTTTTCTCCATAGGGATTTCTTGTATGGCCCTTTCACATTTCCCATAGCAACTTCAATCAATGAAAAGACACAATTATTGTTACATGTCATTGCAGCCGAATAAGCGAAAGAATACCAAACTTTTGGTCTCAGTAGATTAGCTTTGAACAACCAACTAAGTAATTTACATGGACTGAGTTGCTACCTCTTTCAATGATGTACCTTCAGCAAGAAAGGCAGTTGCAATAACTTGTTCACAATAATTTGCTCGTTTCATGCATTTGGTCATGATTTGGTGTATGCAAAGAAAATAAAAGACATGGTTGCAAAATGTTTTTATTTCCCCTTCATCAAGTTTATCTTTTTGAGAAAAAGAAAACTTGAGCCACATCCCATGTTGTCTCATGTTCTGTCAAAAGATCGCTCCAAAAGGGTTACCCCGACCCCGATTGAGTACAAACACTAATCCATGTTAAATCTTGACACAATTTTGAAATGTTATCAGGTTATTTTGAAAAGTGAGGGAGAGAGAAAAAATAACTTCAGTATTCTTTTTCTAAAATGATCAAACAATTTTTGGATGTGACTCCATGAATTCCTTATTGAGAAAACTGCTACATTTTCCTGCATCAGTTTTGGAAAAAAGTGAAAAACTTAGATGTTTAGATTAAATCGTTTAACAAGAAAGTGCTTTGCACTGGTTAAGTGACTAATTAGTCTCTATTTTAGTCTTTAAATGAACCTAATCGGACTTAATACTTCTTGAAAAA
>JXSR01S059236.1:0-10408 GCA_000969725.1 Ophiothrix spiculata | reverse complement strand
CCGTGCGCAGAAAAATTCCACCGTACTATATAGAAAAAGGTAATTCTAGCGCACCGTGCGCCGAAAGTCCACTAGTGGATTTACCGCGTCCGTGCGCTGGAAAAATCCAACGTACTATATAAAGAAAGATGATTCTTGCACACCGTGCGCCGAAAGTCCATTAGTGGATTTACCGCGACCGTGCGCTGAAAAAATCCACCGTACTATATAGAGAAAGATGATTCTAGCGCACCGTGCGCCGAAAATCCACTAGTGGATTTACCGAGTCCGTGCGCTTAAAATTCATCCTTCCTATAACGTGGTTAAGAATATACCTTGTTTATTTATGAAGAATTTTAAACAAAGTTCTGAGACTAAGTTTTTTTTTTATTGCTAACTGCATGCTTTTAGTATTTCACAATTCTTGAATTTCGAGTTATTATCGCCATACCATTTAATTAAATTAACTCTTTTGGTCAATTGTACCTATAATTGCAGGTAACAAAAAGCCACCGTACCATATAGAGAAAGATGATTTTAAAGTAGGCCGTGCGCCGAAACTCCTGTAGTGGATTTAATGCGACCCGTGCACAGAAAAATTCCACCGTACTATATAGAAAAAGGTAATTCTAGCGCACCGTGCGCCGAAAATCCACTAGTGGATTTACCGCGACCCGTGCGCAGAAAAAATCCATCGTCCTATATAGAGAAAGATGATTCTTGCGCACCGTGCGCCGAAAGTCCACTAGAGGAGTATCCGTGCACATCATGCGCAATTACTCCACTAGAGGATTAATAGAGGAGGGGTCGCAGATACTCCACTAGTGGACTTCGTATATACAGTTTGCACATCATGCGCAATTACTCCACTAGAGGATTAATAGAGGAGGGGTCGCAGATACTCCACTAGTGGACTTCGTATATACATGAATAAGGGGTTGCAGTTTCATACTGTATTTCACATTTTTCCTCCATCAATATGTGGATAATCCAGATAATGAAAGGGTACTAAGGCTTGGCATCCAAAAATATTCGCTTGATCGAGTGACATTTGCTCTTGATATTCGCTCTAACTTATTCGCTAAAACTGAGAGCAAATGTCATTCTCATTGCTCAAACATATTTTCTTTCAATCGATAAAAGCGGATATCACTCGCACATGTTGCAGTGCTTTGATTATTGAATAAACAAACCTAAGAATATTCAGAGCGATCTTTGCTCCAATTCAATCAGAAGTGTAGCGAATGTTTTGGAATTTGTTAAGCAAATGTCGCTTCCTGTTGGAGCTCGGGCAAGCGAATGTCTTTGGATGCCAAGCCTAACAGATCTACCAATGCTTCTATGAAAAAATAAAAAGACTTACCCGATAGATTCTAATTCTTCTGGTGCAGGCGCTGGGGGACCAAATGTTTCCACTTCAACCACTTGGTAATGGTATGGAATTTCTTCTACTTTGGGAACAGGTAAAAATGCTTCTTTTTTATTACCAACACCCTGAAAACAAATATGTTGTCATGCATATGTTAAATGATACACACACACGGTAAAATAATGTGGTTTACTCCAAGCAAAAAAGCATACATTAGTAAAATGAGATTCTAAATACACTAAGTCCAAAAAAGGTAATTGTTTGGTTGTCCTCCACAACTTTTTTTGAGCAATTGCAATTTTTTTTTCAAATGTAAGTCAAAGCTACACCAAATTATGGCCTCTATAAAGATGCAAATAAGTCTACTGTACCGTTAAATATCTTTATAAGTTTAAAAACAGTATTAAAATGTAAACAAAATGAAAACAACAACTTAAAAAAATATTTTTAAAAGATCAAAATTCTCAAAGAAATCTGAAAATTAGGTGCGGTATACGTTTGTACAGTAAAAACTTTTTTTTTTAAGGTTCGAAAAATAGGGGCGGGCGGTGGAGGACAACCAAACAACTTTGTTTTTTTTGGCCTAAGGGGCTAAATCTGTTCTGTACGTGTAACCTTGAGAAATGGAAGCATTTTGTTGTCATGATTATGTTAAAAAATACATTTATAGAGAGCTTGTGTGGAATAGCGCAGGACTTCTTAATTAGTAGGTCGCAAGTTCGAGCTAACTACGGCCAACAGGTTATGTCCATGGGCAAGACATTTAATCTTGATTACTTCATCGACCCAAGCGATATTGGGGAGCTGTTAAGGGAAACATTACAATCTAAGTGTGGATAGGGTGTGCGCTTGACCGGTGACTCCTAGTTGAAGTGAAATGATTGTGACGGTGACCTGACGGCAGCGTAATAATAGGCAGCAGCACTCTAAGAATTTGTCCATATGTTTAGTAGCACTATACAAAAGCTGTATATTATTATTATTGAAATATTGATCCTTAAGGGGCCTGTTAATCCCGGCCGTTTGTTCTGAAGCAGAATTTAGTTTTTCTGCATTTTCTGATACTTCAGCATGTTACCTTTTATTACAGACAATAAAATACTACAAAACAAAACTTTTAAACTTGTTTATAGGTAAAATTAAAAGACTATTTTGACATTTACAGTAAAAAAAACACGCATGGCTGTTGGCGGGAAAATACAGGCATAGATACGCGTCCTATATTTTGCGTTTAGGTTGCGTGTTTTGATGTGCGTGCCTTTTTGCACGGCAACAAGTACTGCGTGCGCGGGTAAACGCGTTGCGTTATGTTCTTGCATGAGCACATTTGTTAAAATCCCGCAATAAACTTGTCAATATTGTAAACAAAGACCAAATAATTGAACATTGGTATTTTAGATTTCTTTCAATATTTACAAAATAAGGAGCTTAAAATGGGATCTGAAAGTTGACCACAATACTTACCAATAATATCAATCACATAATAAGTTTTCATGTCCGATACACAAGGTTTAGACCTCAAAATCCAAGGGTTTTAGGTCAAAATGTGTGATTTCTTCATTAAACATGGGATTTCTCCTTTTGAGATTTAATGAAAAAACATCATTTTTTCGGGAAACGTAACTAAAAAAACTAAAAAGTATAGGGAAAGCTTTTTTAACCATTATGTAGAGTATATCAAAATCTAGGATCGCGTTTCTCATTTTTTAATATAAGGTCCTAAAATCAAAGATATTCATTAGTTTCTATCAAAATTGATGCAGATAAATGTCGGAAACGGCACCTTTAACATTGTTTTCATTATATTTCGAAAAATTCGGCTTCATTTGAAAAAATAAAAAATGCGATCCTAGATAATTCTGTGCAGCTTCCAAAAAACGATATGTGATAAAATGGCAGTAACAACTTTTTTACTTACTTTTCCCGTTTCATGTTTAGGCAAAATCACTGGTTTTTGCTATTTTTTTCCAAATATGGTAATTTTTGAACCAAACCAATAGCATAAACAGATTCCCTGTCAAATTTCCTTTCTAGAAATGTATACTTTTCTATACTGTAACTTAATATTTTTAGACTTATAAGCCAAAAAAGAAAGTCAAAATAAAAGCCTTAACAGGCCCCTTAAGGCCCTTATAAGTCAATGTTGAGTTTCAGGTCATAATGAGGTAACTGTTTAATTTTTCATTATTCATTATTTTTTAGATCTATTATTTTTGATTATTTTAATTGCTACACTCACTTATTGACAATTTGTTTAAAATGTATACATCATGAAAACAACATTATTAAAACCAATGTTGTAATACAGCTTGGTATACTTCAATTTAAAGAAAGCCATGTTTACCTTCACCACCAAAAAAAATGAAATATATTCAAAATAGTAGAAAAAGGTAAAAAACATTTTTCTGATTGGCTGATTTTAAAATAATGAAATATTGCAGGATTTTCACTTTTGAAACGAGGGTCCAAAATCATAACGAGGGCGGGTGATGAGAAACTCAATATTGAGTTATAGGGCCTAAACATCTGCCAGTTGCTTTCACATGGCCATATTTGTGCTGAGAGAATCATATATAAACCTAGATAGCAAAGTTGGAGGGCCCAACGCTGAGCCAAATAACTTTACTAGATTTTAACTAGATTCTGTTGATTGTTGTTCACGAATATGATGATTATGAGCAAAATAGCGAATTTTCCGATATTTTTTTCGCGCGCTACGCAGCCATGTCAAAAAATCCATTACTTTTTCATAGACTGTTTTTGCTCATAGATTTTTTGGCCTTAGTTGTTTAATTACCCCTGGTTTCCCATCATTTTGAAGATCCTGGAGGGAAAGCCACTGGAAACCGCCCAAGCCAACGTTGTGGCCCCAAGGAAGACATAGCGGGGAGGTGGCACAACTTTTGCGTCCCCTTTCCCCCAACTTTAAGTCACTGACGAAATTATCAACATTCATACATTTAAGTTTCCACTTTGTAGATATTCAAACGTAAAATGTTAAAAAAATGTGTGCGTTTCGCCCGTTTATCAAGATTTTATATCCATTTAAGATATAAGTAGCAAATTTGTTTTAAATTTCGCAAGCTTCGAACGATTATTAATAATTTTAGCGCGCTATGGGCGTATTTAAAAAATCCAATCATACCCCTCCCATGGTGTAATTCGAGGGAACCTAAATCTTGTGCCCCCCCAGTCAAAAAATCCTGTGCACGCCACTGATCACAAAGATTGCTCAAGATAAATGAGTCTCTGCTTGAGTTGTGCGTCTAATATCCCTGGGTCTTATATTTCAGAAATTTGAGCACTAACTCAGGGACCATTATATGACACAACAAGTTTGGTTTGACCTTGAAGTGACTTAGAGAACATTGTCAGTTACCTACAAGTCTGCTTACCAGTTTGAGCCCTGTGGAAGAGGTAGTTGTGGTACCAGGTATTTTCTTTGCATTAGGATTGTATGTTGGGGCATCTTGCTGGTTTGCATTAAGGCTAGCTATTACTTGATCAGCAGGCATGTCAGAAAACATCTGCAGGAGAACACAAATAAACCATGGGTGTAATTAGTCATGTGAGTGTAAGAAAGTCGTATCTGAAATAGCTGCCATTTTTCATAAATTTGGATTAAACACTTTATAACCTCCAGTCTTGGGTCTGGTTCTTGAAATGGTTTCTCAGGTGGTTCCTCAGGTGACTGTGTCACCTGAATAACCATTTCAAGAATCACTGACTTGAGACAGGGATATTTTGAGGGATTTTTCACATTCTGGTATCGCTATCATTGTGAAGTCTCAAGAATGCAAATGAGGATAATGAGCTTTATTCCGTTGTTGAGTACCCTGTTATATGTGCGGTAGAGCATGCCATTGTATAGAATTGGCTCATTTGCATTCTTGGGACTTCACAATGATAGCGTTACCCACATTCTTGTGACAAGGCATAAAATAAATACAACTTAGGGCAGCCATTGTAGATACGACTTTCTTGCACTCACATGACGAAGTGTAATTTAGTTTCATCCGTACCTTTCAGGTGCAGAGCTATTGGTTAAAAGAGCTGTAACTGAAATTAAGTTTCTTGGGCACTATTTGAGCATGCAGTATCTCAAATAAAAATTCTTACCAAAGTTGTGACTAACACAAGCTAAACAAACTAGAAACACTTCCTTAATATATTTTTATTGCCAGCAAATTGATCTTTAATTGTCTCTCTTCCCATGACATTTGATTTTGAAGTAAATATGAAGAAGTAAAGTGGGCTGATATTTCATTGACCTTTCAAAGAATGTATGAAAACAAGTTGGGGAGTCATGGCCGATCCCTTTAATCATGCAGTGGATGTAGTAGTTGAATCTCATTAAAGCAGCCAATTTCTGTTCCTGCTGAGATTGCTTATTGATCGATACCTGATCTCCATGCTTTCTCCACACCAGGTTAACCCTGCAGGCGAGTCCTAGGTTTTCGAGTCCTGCTTGTTAGCTTTTAGTCCCGGGTGCCATATTCACCTACTCAATACCCCAAAACAACGCATGTAATGATTGTCGAGATGTGATCCAGGAAATAGTGGGTAGATGATTGTTAATACCTCACAAAATACCTCTTCCCCCCCCCCCAAGTTTTATTTTGTAACCATAAATGATATTGAGTCCTGTGTACCTGTTAGAAAAAAAGTTTCAGGAGCCAAAATATCTTTCTCCAGGTGGTCCTGTTTCTTCCCTCATTTTCAAATCAAACTTGTGAGGATTTCTTGGGCTATTCTTTATTTTTTAAAAAGGAGATAGTAGACCCCAAATACAAGCCAGTGTAATGACATTGTCAAGCCATGGAGCTCATATTGGGGTATTCAGATACACTTGCTTCCTGTCAAATTCAACTCCAGGTACTGTGTTAAATAGAGGTATTGATATTTATTTCCCTCTCAAGCATACTAAAACACACAAAACTGATAAACCATGGATAACTTCTAAAGTTAAAAACCTCATATGCAAACGACAATCCGCTTTTGCAGCTAATCTACAGCCTGAGTGGCGTCAGTTAAGAAACAAAGTCAAAAGGGAAATTGAGAAAGCAAAGACTTACTACTATGCGAACAGAGTTCGCAATTTAAAAACTGTGAATCCTCGTAATTGGTATAAGTCTCTTAAGGTTATGCTGAACCAGAACAATAATGACTTAAGCATGGACATACCAGGTATTGACAATTACAACCATAAAGCCATGGCAAATGCCATCAATGACAAATTTTTTAGTGTTTCAGCTCATGTTGCACCACTTGATTTATCAACGCTTCCTGCCTTTTTGCCTCACAAAGTTTGTGTTCCCCAACTTTACTCCTGGGAGGTTTATGAGCAGTTGAAGAGTGTTAAAATTTCCAAAGCATGTGGTCCCGACGGTGTCCCTCCAAAATTAATTAAGGAGTTCGCGTATGAATTAAGTGGGCCCATGACTGAAATACTCAACTGTTCTTTTCATGAAGGGGTTGTTCCTCATCAGTGGCGCTCAGCCATTGTTGTCCCAGTTCCAAAGAAGCACCCTCCCAGCATAGATAAATTAAGACCAATATCTCTTACTGCCATTTTTGCTAAGGTTGCTGAGGGCTTTGCCACCAAATTTATTCTTCAGGACATTGAGAGTAACATCGACATTAGTCAGTTTGGCAACATCAGTGGTATATCCCCCCAGCCACTATTTAATAAATCTTGCCCACACACTGTACAAAGGTTCTGACATTCCTCAAAATGTAGGTACCATAGTCCTAACTGACTTTTCCAAGGCCTTTGATTTAGTCAACCATAACATTGCTGTCGAGAAATTGTTGGCCTTGGGGGTCAGGGAGGCTTTGGTTCCTTGGATTGCCAGCTTTCTGACAGACCGTCAGCAATGTGTCCGTTATAACCAAACTTTGTCGGATTATGCTCCCCTTCATGCTGGTGTTCCGCAAGGTACCAAAATAGGCCCCATAGCTTTCCAGGCAGTC
The DNA here is from genome assembly GCA_000969725.1 of Ophiothrix spiculata. Classification (NCBI taxonomy): domain Eukaryota; kingdom Metazoa; phylum Echinodermata; class Ophiuroidea; order Amphilepidida; family Ophiotrichidae; genus Ophiothrix; species Ophiothrix spiculata. Next base: position 3,087 of record JXSR01S059236.1, on the reverse strand, counting down.
ATCAACGACGCAGCTCAGGGTTCTCGCTCTCTCTACTGGAAATATGTCGACGACCTGACACTTGCGGAGAATCGCAATTATAGAGAGAGCAGTAACCTCCAGGCTGATCTTGATGACTTCCTGCTATGGTCCAATGTCAACCAACTCAAACTGAACCCGGATAAATGTCATGCTATGCAAATATGTTTTATGAAAAATCCTCCTCCATGTACTGATCTTAAAATTGGTTCCTCCACTCTCAGCTATGTTCATCATGCCAAAATCCTTGGTATCCATATCCAAGACAACCTTAAATGGGACTTTCATGTAGACACCATTTACAAAAATGCTGCCAAACGTCTATTTATGCTTCGCAAATTGAAAAGATTTGGGTTAAATGTGAATGAACTGGTATCTGTTTACACGTGTTACATCCGTCCTCTTCTGGAATACGCTGATTCTATCTGGCACTCGTCCCTAACTGGTCAACAGTCTTCCACGATTGAGCGAATCCAGAAGAGGGCCGTAAAAATTATCCTTGGTCACAAGAATTACATCTCTTATCATCATGCTTTGAACACTGTTGATTTGGAATGCCTCTCTTCCAGGAGGGAGTCCCACTGTGTGAATTTTGCCAAATCACTGTCTAATAGTGTGCGTACCAGTGGTCTCCTTCCTCCCAGAAGAAAGGATTGCCGTAGCAGAAGTCTGAGGAATGATGAACAGTTCTCCCGTTGCTTTGCGCGGACGGATAGATTTGCCAACAGTCCTATCCCCTACTTCATTAATTTGCTTAATAAGTAGGTTTTTGTCTGCTGCTTCTTGGCATCATTCCTTTGCACTTCTGCATTGCCTTCATTGTTCTTTTTGTCTTGTTTTCCTTGTATTTGTATAATATTTCATGTAATTTTGTATGTTCAATTCGGCTTTTTAGCCGCGATGCATTGCAAATAAATATATCTGAATCTGAATCTAAGATTTGGTTGCATGTTGACAAAACACACAAAATATTCTTTATGTGATTGATAAGCCAAAGTGAACGCAAACCTGTATGCTTGTTTCAAATTTTTGGCATAAGCTTTTTGAGGTATGGCTGACATTGCACACTCGACTAAACATCTTTTGTGTTTCCCGGGTTTTACCCAAACCAAAGTACGCCCTCTCCTATTGATATCTAAATTTTACCCATTTTGAATAGCGTCCTCACTTTTTGTGTCATCCATACCTCAAAAAGGCTTATTACAACAAGATGCAATGCATCATCAGCAAAAAAACCCAAATACACCCTAACAGGCCCGTAGCCAGGACTTTTTCAAAGGGGTGTGGATTTTTAAAAAGTGGACCTTTTGGAGGAAAAATTTTCGTTTTGGTTGACCCTAAACTAATTTTAGTGGTTTTGACAAAGTAACAAGCAAAAGAAAAAAAAGAAGAAAAAAAAAGAAGGTTTTCAGCAGTTTTCCCAGCATTTTGTATAGAATTTTAATTAAAAACTACCTACATTTATGTGTTTTTTGTGCTTTGGGTATTCTTTTGGTTGACTTTTTTGTACATTGTCAAATTTTGCACCCCCACCCCTGGCTACGGGCTTGCACCCCAATTTGATACCCATACCAGAACAAAAATGGGGGTAATTATCTCCTCATTAAATCTATGGTTTCAGCAAATCGTTATTTCTGTAATATATCTAATAAACTAAATTATTCACATGTTATGAGAGAGAATGTCTGTTATAGAATTACACCTACCAGTTCATCTATTAATGCTTCTTTGTGTAATTTCTTCTCGTTCATGGCTTGCTTCGTAGCAAATGCTATCTCCTCATTTTTATCTTTCTCAAACTGTTTTTCTTCTAATAATAAACCATTAAGATACTGTTGGTCTACACTCTGTGAAAATAACAACAAACAAGTACAATTAAAACAACATTAAATGAATGCAGCTTTAAACAAAACACTAAGTTCTATGACTGTAAAACTAGACATAATTGCTAGCATTTTAAAGAGGCATTGGACAAGTTCAGCATCATCCCCAAACTTTTCCCCAAACATTTTGAGATTTTTGCATCATTGGAAGTGTTAGTGGTAATAATGACAGCATGCAAAGTTTCATTGTCAAATTCAAACCCTATATATCAAAATATTTAGATATTCTCTTATTTTTAATTATCGTTGTCGACAACGATAAATACTGCCCTCTATAGTTGAATTTCTAGAATTGGCCCTTTCAGGAAATCTGATGAACATTCCAAATTTCTTTTGATTTTTCTGCAATCTATGATGTGAAAGGAATGTTTTACAATCAAATATTTGGCTCTTTCTCATTGTAAAGCATCAATAAATACGTTTAGAGATTAGCCTCATACCCAAAATCAACAAATAAAATAAAATTCAAAATTTTTGACTTTTTAGAAGGTTTTGATCAAAAATTTCGCGATATCTGGTAATTTACTGTTATTTTCTACCTTAGGATGTGAAAATCATCTACAAACAAAATTTCAACATTTTGTCCAATGCCCCTTTAAGGAATTATCATCCTTAAAATTGTCGGCGGACCTCTTCACATTTTTAACTGATATGTACAGGGTAACTTCTGGGCAAAACTAACCTCCAAAACAGAAAATTGCCTATTAGTATGTGTGTTTACCCACAGATCCCGTATTTAAAAAAAAAACTCCACACATTTGATGAAGCAGGTTTTTGTTGGCCATGGCGGTATTGGCCATGATATACACAGCAGTCCACCACTGTACCTCTGAAAAAGGCCTCTAGCTCAAGGCGGTCAACCATCAGCCTTCTGTACTAGTTCACGGTGACCCACCATCATTCCTCTGATAAATGGCTACTATCCTGCAGTGGTCTCAGTAGGACAGCTAAAACGCGAGATCAAAGGATGCCGACAAAATTATTAAACACAAGGACTTTGCAGAGCTGAACTGTGTACTTTTTCGGGTCGAAGATGATGTTGTTTCCCACGATATTTTGAAATATTTTCTTAGAGCAATAAAAACAATTCGTTTTCTATCTATCTATCTATGTCGACCGCGGTCGGAAGCCATGATGAATTTTCTCCACTGCTGTCTGTTTAGCATGAGTTTGAGAAGTTCGTTTG
>JXSR01S059225.1:56715-72538 GCA_000969725.1 Ophiothrix spiculata | reverse complement strand
AGAGTGCCACATCTTTTAGAATGGTGCATAGTGCCAGTCTGAAACATGTTCCAGAGTGGCACATCTTTTAGAATGGTGCATAGTGCCAGTCTGAAACATGCTCCAGAGTGGCACATCTTTTAGAATGGTGCAGAGTGCCAGTCTGAAACTTGCTCCAGAGTGGCACATCTTTTAGAATAGTGCATAGTGCCAGTCTGAAACATGCTCCAGAGTGGCACATCTTTTAGAATGGTGCATAGTGCCAGTCTGAAACATGCTCTAGGGTGCCACATCTTTTAGAATGGTGCATACTGCCAGTCTGAAACATGCTCTAGGGTGCCACATCTTTTAGAATGGTGCATAGTGCCAGTCTGAAATATGCTCCAGAGTGGCACATCTTTAAAGCTGGTTTCAGACTAGCCTGTCGTGCTGCCGCACGATCATGCGACAGGCAAAAATTTAAAGTGCGCAAACTTGACCTTGTCGCATCAGAAAATCTTTGCGGCAAGCACAACAAGCTGATATATTGATTACCCTGTCGCGATGGTCGCAACGGCACAGTATTTTGAGTTGGAATAAATTCAACTTTTCTTGCGACAGACCATTGCGGCAGTATGCAAATGTGTCGGTTGACAAAGGCGTCATGTGGGATAGGTTTTAAACCATTCCTGCATTTTTGATTATGTTTTGATCATTGGTTTTTAAGATACAGTCCATTATTAAAATATTGCTTCAAAGTGGTTTGTCCACGATTGCTCCTCTCTCCTTCTGATTTAAACTCTTCAATGGATTACACAACATTGATGTGTAATCAATTTAAGTACTCTAACCTGCACGTATTGCATTGCATGTTGTGTTACGGATGTTCCCTGCTTGAATTGAAGGCGTTTTCAATGCATTTTCCTAGCTGATCTTTCAATGTAATCTCGTCACTTTACAGCACCTAAGGGCCTGAAATCTATCTGACAATGATTGAGTGACTAATTCTAACCACTCTGTTGGAAAACATTTACCGAAGAAAACAAAACAAACAAAATCAAACAAACTTTCAAAATTACGTGAGCTGGAGTTTACAGGCCTCTTGCCCGGCCTCTTGTATGAACCAGTAATCTGAACTACACCACTACGTTGCTGAAACTGGGGTTCCGCTATCTGAAGCTATGTTCAGGTACATCATTCAATTCAAAATTAATGATCAATCACTTTCATCAGATAAACACGCGTAATTTTGCCTGCAGTACAGCATGTGTGGAACCAAATACGGTGCAGATCAAGGGGAACAGATTGAGGAAAAAAACAAAAACAAAAAACCTTCGTGGACAAGCCATTTAGAAGAACGGTTTACATAAAGAGCTGTATCTCAAGATCTAATGATGCAAATTGCATAAAACTTTCAGGGATGGTTTAAAATGTATTAAAAATACTTTTTGAGTAAATTTAAGTTGATTGAGGTACAATTACTGTCTGAAACGTGACCTTGAACTTGGGTTTTAAGTTTTTTTGATCCACCCTGTATAATTGTAAAGATGGCTGTACAGCACATGCTATTCTTTACTTGGCCTTTCTGCAGCTTCTTGCAATAATGTGGCCATTACAATAAATTAATTGAGAAATCCTGCTCTAGAGTGGCATAATATGTTTCAGAACAGTCAAGACACACTAAATAAAAAATGATAAAAATCAAAGGACATACTCTAGATATGTCATAACTTTATTTTCATGATTTTTGTTTACAGAAAATGATGTGTTACATTATATGGAGTGCCGTCATAGTGGCTGTGGTGATCATCATCACCATTGTCATCGTCTATACCCGTGATGACAAAACTGAAAACCATCAGTAGGGGAGGCACTTCTGCTTTTGTATAATTATCACAGCATCATGACCAACTTATCTGCATCAGAACCTACATCAGGTTATGCTGCTCAAAGGAGATTTACATGGAAGAACTCTTGTGTCAGGAGGATGGAGACGTTTTGGTCAGTAGTTATCCTATATTTTGCTTATCCAATGCGGTGGTGTATGTCCAACGAGGGAGTTAACATTAGCAATAGCTAGGAGATGCCAAGGACTTCTGCAAGATTAGAATATAATGTATGTAGTGAAAATTTGTATTTCTTTTGGTCTTGTGCTCTATTCCCACCAATCTATGTGATTTTATTTTTGTAGGACACCTGCACTAACAGAGTCAGGGAATGGTTGGTTTATTGGCATGATACTTGATCTAATGATGGATTCAAATTCACATTGGCTCCATTTTCATAATCTTTGACCAAATTCTACATATCTGGCAAAACCTTTTACTAATAATAGATAAAGCTTTATGAATGTATCAAATGTTTGATTCAGAGTAAATTGTTTCAAGATGCCTGAAAAACTGCTATGCTATGTTTTTGGCACACAATTTTGCAATGATTTTACAATTTTCCAGTCAAAATACAAAATGTTTCTTGTCAATATCTGATGTTAAGGAATATTACATATTCCATGTACTCATATGCAGAATCAACATTCAGTCCTGATCACCTCGGGTTGAAGTCTATAATTATCTTCTAATCTAATGGTGACTTCATGCACAGAAAAAGAGTACAGTTTGAGTTTATCTGCATACAAAGCAGTTTTGTAATAATCCAAAACTTATCCAGGATGCAGAAGTTTTATACTCCGTTTGTTGTATTTTATCACTATTACGTATGAGCCCATTTCCTCATATGATCTAAAACCAGTTGGGTATTTTTCATCAAATCCAAAACCTGTGTACAAATATTTAACAAATATTTAAAGAGTATTTATTGAATATTTCCTTGAGACAGGGTGTTAACTGTTGTGTCCTGGGTCCTGGCTATTTTATTAAAGTCATAAGATCATCTGAGGTATTACTTGATAATTGTAGAATTCTATCTTTCTATTTATTATATGAAACATTTCAGGAAGTCTTCATTTGAAATTCCTTTATAGAAATTTAAAGATAGTAATAGTATTGTTAAAGTGATATCCTCAAATCTCTATCCATCGTTACGATGAACAATTCATCTTAAGTTCCCTAACTTAAAATAATATTCACTTTTATGAAATGGGGCCTTGGTCCAACCTACTTTTTTTCCAATCCAGACTGATACAGATTCTTTGACTTCAAACTGTGCTTCTTGGTCATCAAAGTTGTAGGTTATTCCTTAATTGTAAATCTGGTATTGATTGATTGTGCCAAGAAAAATCATTCCAGATTAACAATGAAGGACTCTTGTAGTGTCAAGACAATGGTACCAGATTTACTATGTTTTAATTTATTTCTGTGCATTTCAAGTAAAATGATCACTATTGATACTTTCTGATATGGATACAATTTCATTTTTAGTTTAATTGACAAATACAAAATTCTCTGCAATGACAACAAATGAAGATGGGGTAAAGCTTGTTGTATGAGTGAGTTAATGTACTCGTAAGCTCTGCAGACAGTGGAAAAACTTCAAATTATTTTGCTTCCATAACATTCCAGATAGGCCATTTTCGCTAATTGATTGTCTCTTTAAATTTTGAGTCAATATGTTTTTGGATGATGTGACAGTAAGTGTTAATTTATCATGGCCCGTTTGCCAGGTGTTTGTTTCATCACGAGCATAATTTCTCATGATTTATTGTCATCAATCGCTGTTTGTTGACAAGATTTATGATCATCAGTTGCTGTATGTTCTCATGAATTATTGCCATCAATTATTACCATGATAAATGTTGCCAATATGTTTGATGATGCTCATAACTTCTATTTACTGCTTCCTACCAGAAAAAATAAATGCATATGAATTTTCCTGTGGAATCTTTTAGGTATACTATACAGTGTGTCTCAATAAAAATTGTGCAAGTTTAAAAGCGCCCTCTGTGGCAAAACCAAACAACTAGGGTAATATAATTGTACATCACTGTAAAGGAAGAACTCCAAGCTTTTAAATGTCGTTTGTTTCATTACTTTTCGCCTTTGAAAACTAGTGATATGCTATATTAAACACACATTTTGAAAACCCCATTTGTGCCACTTTTCATAAAACTGATTGAATATTTTTTTTTTTGATATTCAGTGCCTTTTCTGTTAATAAAACTGTTCATTTGTAGGACCAGAATGTATAAATTACTAAATATCGTTAATCATGTATTGATCTTGAGCTTCAAATGTGACAATAAATGATAAGCTGTCCATTCATATGAGTACGTCACTTAGCAATATTCAATAGGGATTCAGAATATTAAAAAGGAGAATGACGGTGATTTGCCTTGGACATGTTGGAAACCAGTTATCCCTAACCTTAGGCGTGTAGAATACAGCCAATGGTTTGTTAACACCCAACAAAGGTTTCTCTCAGATGTTTACTACTTAAAGTCCGAGTGAGCAAGCATCTTTAGTGTTTCCCTATTGAATATTGCGAAGTGACTTACTCATATGTATTTTCAGCTTATCACTTATTATCACAATTGAAGCTCAAGATCAATACATGATTAATGATATTGCGTAATTTGTACATTATGGTCCTACAAATGCTTTTTGTTTTATTAACAGAAAAGGAACTGAATATATAAAAAAACAATGTTCAATCAGTTTTCTGAAAAAGTGGCACAAATGGGTTTTTCAAAATGTGTATTTAATGAAGCATATCTCTAGTTTGCAAAGAAAAAAGGTAACAAAACAAACGGCATTTAAAAGCTTAGAGTTTTTCCTTTACAATGATGTACCATTATATTACCCTAGTTGTTTTGTTTTGCCACAGAGTGCATTTTTAAACTTGCATAATTTTTATTGAGACACACTGTAGCATTGTTTTGGCTAGAATATACAACTGTTGGAAAGTCCGTTCCACAGATTGGATCCATAAATCCAGATGCAATTGAATGTCCATATAGTGCCGCTCATTTGCCTATATTCACAAAGTTATTCCAGGAATACCCTGATTAATTATTCTTGAAATAGAAATTGTTCACAGTGCTAGACTAAATTAGACTTTGCACAGCCTTGAAAGAGTAATCCATGTAATAACAAAATTATCTTTATTAACTGGCAGTGAATATTTTTCAAGTTTGAATTTCATAATTCTCTCCCATCAGCCTATCTTTTTGAAGAATTCCTGACAGCCATATAATTAAGTTTTTAAAATATGAATTAATAAACATCGACTTTAATTAAGTTAGTGTTTTTAATATGGAAGTTGTAAATGACACCTGTGTAATCTAGTTGTATCAGCTCCAACATCTTTTTAAGCCATCAAGTATTGAGAATTGATTGTTTGAATCTGTTAAAATTCCTATATGTTGTATTTTACAACATTATTAACTGGTGTTTTTGTATTGTGTAAGAGACTGACAATTAGGATTAAGACCAAATCACTGCATATTAATATATTTTGTGTATGAATCTGTCATGATTGTGGGCTAATTTTGTTGCTACCTCACAGACAAACCTTTGAACACAAGTTAATTTGAATATTAGCAAGATTGGGTACGTTGTTATATGATTCTGAAAATACAGACTAATTTATTTCCCCGAATGGTCATATTGCCCTTATGTGCATTAATGGCTGCTTGCTGTATACTTTTTGCAGATTTGTTTATCTCAGATACACCTACTGAATACAGAAAACTATCCCCTGCCCTTTGAAATGTTAGAATTGATTATTATGTTTGAAGTCATGATTAATGGCTTATACAGCTGGTAGACAATTTCATATGTTTAAACCCAGCCTGCTTTCAACTGCTATGCTAAACCCTTTAATTTGATTTTGAACAAACTTGAAAAGAAAAATAAACTAAACTATATAAATGTATATTGTTAAAAAGAATTTCACAACTAACATATATCGGATTTTTGATTTGAAAAAGATCTTGTTTTTGAAAAACTCATCGAAAATGAATTATTTTGCCCACCCCCCTCTTTTTTCTATTTGAAAAATCCTAGAAAAATATTTTTGGCAAAATCTTATATGTGACCTATCATATCATCAGGAACCTTAAAGTTGGCATTGTATATCACATGATACAGGCCATTGAAGCTAAGCAAAGTCAAAAATTCTGTTTGAGGTCTAAATTCTAATTTCATCAAAATTGTTACATTTGAAGTGTCTTCTATCATATTAATCAGATCCAACATCCAAAACATAAGAAAAATGTGTTTAAAATCAAGATAAAAATCCTAGCCCTGTCCATCTGTGTTTTACTAAGTACAAGAATTTTAAACTTGATAAGTCCGATGTCTTTGTAAACGAACATCCAATAAAAAAAATGGAAGATGTCATTTTAAAGCTTAAAATCTCAGCTTTCAGATGAGTTTAAAATATTAAATTTAAGTCTGTATTTAATATTTCACTTTTTATACTTGATGAACAGGCGGTATACCATTTTTATGACCAAATTAATAATCAAAGACTTTCCTTACCTTTACTAATATTATAGTGTTATATTTCCAGCTCAGGTTTGATTTAAATCTTAATTAATGAATATTTACGTCATATAGGATATTAGCTCTTGCTAATCTATGCACACTTTGATCATGTTTATCTTTTTAAAAAGTTGTTGCATCATTAAATAGAGATTTAATACAATGTTAACTAAAGCATCAAGAAAAATGTGTCAAAAACTGTAGCAGATTTGTCCGTATAATTAAGGAATACTATGAAATGCTTCAGCTGTTTGAAATTGCACACGTTTTTAATAACAAGGTGTTGAAAAGATGTGTCAGCACTCTCCCATAGTGGCACTCTATATTGCTACTGTGATGTAGGCCGGATATTTAGCACCAATATCTTAATATTGTCTTTGCTCGTATTAAATAGGTTGTGTGAAAGTTTGTATGTTGATGTAAACTGAGATTATGGATATGTATACTTGCATAAGCTGTGTGGAAGTTTTTGTATGCAAGATGGAAATTGTGATTATAAGCTTATCTCTATTATGTAAAGAAGATTATTCAATTAATGATAGTCAAAATAATGAATATTCAATATTTTCTCCATGAGGATGAATATAATGTTACGCACATAATAATCCAAATACATTGATCATACAAATTTCCTGGAAAGTACCGAACTTATAAAATAAGCAAACGGATTTGTTTTTATGCTCTAGTTTTTATTAGAAATATTAGAAGGTGGCCTAAATGCTGTACCTAAAACACTCATTAACCCTAACCCTGAATTGAGAGGTGCTCCGTTTTCTAGCCTAAGTCCAACTACGTCACAGTAGAAAAAAGCATGTTTTGACCGGGATTCGAACCCATGACCTCTGACTTCCCAAGCGAGGCATACCACTAGCAGGCCACCACGGGGCTGCTGCCCGGGCAGCGATTTCGTCCCCATATGCAACCCGTGTCTATGACGTATTTGGACTTAGGCGCATTTTGGTGATTTTTGACAGTGAGCTTTAGTGAGTTCTGGTGGGGTTAGGGTTAGTGCACATCCCAATAAGCATTATTAACCCTAACCCTGAATTGAGAGGTGCTCCGTTTTCTAGCCTAAGTCCAACTACGTCACAGTAGAAAAAAGCATGTTTTGACCGGGATTCGAACCCATGACCTCTGACTTCCCAAGCGAGGCATACCACTAGCAGGCCACCACGGGGCTGCTGCCCGGGCAGCGATTTCGTCCCCATATGCAACCCGTGTCTATGACGTATTTGGACTTAGGCGCATTTTGGTGATTTTTGACAGTGAGCTTTAGTGAGTTCTGGTGGGGTTAGGGTTAATGTGCATGGGGTCAGAAATTATACAAATTCAGAATTGCTATTTCTATGCTCTGGCAAGCTGGAACACATCAAATTGAAAGTGAAAAATTCTTTTGAGTTGTCAAGATTTTATTTGTAAAAATATGAGACTGGATGAGAGATGTAGTCAGCATTTCTTTTATTATACTTGACCAAAGCCCTATTTTATACTTTAAAAAATCTCATTTATACTCGCATCCCTTGATTTGGTAGAAGTGCATGGGCTTAATAGGGTACGTAGTTGATGCTTTCAATATTTACCAAATTTGCTGTGAAGGAGTCTTGATCCCTCACCACTATGCTGCATTCCTATAGTGTAGTGTGGTCACACAGTCTGCAAAAGAGGTGGGCACTTCATGCCCCAGTGTATATATACACACACTGTCCACTTTAGCTTTAATGTCAATGGATACTCCAGTGTAATCTATAACATTGTATGCCACATTGTTTGCATTTAGATGTACCAAAGGTACCAAGGGAAAGGGTTGGCATAGCATTTCTTCGTGCATCCAAAGTTCAATTTCCAAGGTTGTGCGTGAATTTGTTTTTTGATCCATAAGCCTTTCAATTCCTCCTGCATCTAAAATCAAACTTCTTTCCAAGTAATATTCTGTCTCCCACAATATGAAGGCTTCTTTTGAATTTTAATGCATATACACTAATTAAACTGGCCTGACGTTCAATCGAATGTTATAACAAATGAATCTTTGGAATTTCAAAAGATTTGCAATATCACTTTAAGTCAGAATTAATCTAAAATGCAACCATATTGCATGATCCATACAACGGCTTTCACAGTAGACAATTGAGGTCTTGATCTCAGAGCCATATGTAACCTCAATCTGTCTGCAAGATATTGATTGCATTCCAGTTGTGTAAGCAACAGTATATAATTTAGTCACATGAATGGTATAGAAAATTGCTGTTTGTATATGTATACTGCACTCTGAATGAATGTAACAGAATAACTAAAATCCAAAACTTACAAGAATCCAAAATATGGCCTCTCTGTCAGCGGTAGATACATAATTGTCTAGTTGTGAAAGTTACAATGTAATTTTTGCCATAACTGGTCAAAGACATGTTGCATGTCTGAGCACGAATGCATTTAGTTAATTTGACTGACCAGAAATAAATGAAGGAGATGCATTTGTTTGATTCAAGTTAGAAACTTGTTACTTAGCTTTATGTGGTTGTCTGGATCAGGCTTTTCAACCAGTTATTAGACTCCATGTTTTAAATCAGGAAATAACAGTTTTAAGTTGTTTAAGTTTGGTCAATGAAGTTCCACATAATATACCATATTATTCCAATCAAATGCTCAATAGTTCAAAAAATTGCTCTATTGAATGCCAACCAGATAAATTTGAAACTGAAAATTCAATTTGGACCATAAATTTGCATATAATGGCTATTTTCTAAAAGGGGTCATTTTTGAATGGTCATCTCTGGACTAAAATTTTGTGCTGTGTTTAAATGGTACGCTGTCCAACTTATTCTACCCATGTCTTTAATTTATGTTAAAACTTGATATCTAATAAAAGTCCTAGTTTTACAAAGTACTGCATGACATGGGCACATAATAGAAACAATAGGGTATCAGGTTTTCATAAATGGTGACAGTAGTGAGAGGACCATATTGTGAAGGAAATCATGAGAATCAGGTTAGAAGAAAGGGAAACTTTTGAAATATTGAAGAGGAAAAGTGGACAGGTCACTCCTATTGATCAGAAATTTATAATGCCCTATTTCTACAAGGAGATCCTTACAAGTTGTTAATCCAGTTTCCATGATATATGCGATCTTCAACTGATACTTGACGGGTTGTTTGATTATGTATATATCAGATTTCATTATTAACAAAGTTTAACTGTATATTTTGATCAATTTTAAGGAAAAAAAATGGTATTAAGACAACCCTTGAGACTTGATAATAGCGAGTAAAGACAATATATTATACAAACTGATGGAAAAACTAGGCCTACCAGTGACCTAATTTTATTTTCAGTTTGAAACTTTAAAAACCTTTGTAATTAAGAGCAAAACCAAATTAGTGTGTAATCATTGTAATTTGCATCAAATTAATTGTGTTAGAGGAAAGAAAAGTAAAGTAGAACTACCAGTGATCTAATTTTATCTTGAAAGTTTAAAACCTTGCAATTATAAATGGAGCAAAACCAAATTAGTCTGTAATCATTGTTATTTGCATCAAAGTAATTTTGTAAGGGGAAAGAAACGTAAAGTAGGACTACCAGTGATGTAATTTTATTTTGAATTTGGAAATTTGAAACCTTGCAATTATAAAAAGAGCAAAACCAAAATTATATGTAATCATGTGTTATTTGCATCAAAGAAGTTGTACTAAATAGCATTTTCTTTTATATCATTCACTTTAACTGTACGTATATCAGTTTTTACCTTTTTCCTTTTTTATCAAAAAAATAAATCAGTCTAACTTAAGCATGTCAGACTTTCATAGTGTTGTAGCAGATTTTGTTATTGCCAGGCTAGGTGGAGGAGGAACTATTGTTATTATCACTTTAAGTAAGAATTATTCCAAAGTGCAGCTGCATGCATTTTTTTCTTTGCATGATCCATACAACAGCTTTCTCAGTAGACAATTGAGGTTTTGATCTCAGAGCCATATGTAACCTCAATCTGTCTGCAAGATATTGATTGCATTCCAGTTGTGTAAGCAACAGTGTATAATTAAGTCTCATGAATGGTATAGAAAATTGCTGTTTGACTTGTGTATACACTCGCAATGAGTGTAACAGAATAACTAAAATCAAAAAGCCAAAACATGGCCTCTTTGTCAGCAACAGATACATAATCGCCTAGTGTCTAGTCATGTAGTCGCAAAGTAATTTTTTTGCCATTACTGGTCGAAGATATGTTACATGTCTGAGTGCAAATGCATTTAGTTCATTTGACTGACCACAAATTAATGAAGGAGATGCATTAATTTTGTTCTATTTATGTGAGAAACGTGTTACTTAGCTATATATGACTGTCTGGAGCAGGCTTTTCAACAAATCGCCAGTTATTAGACTCCATGTTTTGTGCTGAATGTTATACAATGAAAGTTAACTTATTTAAGTTAGGTCAATGAATTTCTGCATAATACATCAGGTTTAACCCAAACATTGGCATAGCCAAGAGACCATATTGAGGAGGGAAGGTTGAGAATAAATATGAAACCTTTGAATACTGGAAGGAAAGGGGGGGAAATTGTAAAAGTTACTCCAGCTGACCTGGAAGGTTGGCTATGATATATTTATCTTTTAGGCTTGGCATCCAAAGACATTGAAACGATGTTCGCGCACCGTTTTAGTGAATAATTCAGAGGGAATATCAAGAGTGAATGTCACTCGGCCTAGCGAATGTCTTTGGACGCCAAGTCTTAGATGTGAAGGGGAGAGGTTGGGGAAGATGTGATTTAACCCACCTAATAATTTGTTTCCTAGCCTTCCCTCAAAGCATAGGCTGTGTTTTTTAGAATAATAGAAGGTGCTCAGCAGTGTTTCCACTATGGCCGTATGGCGTGGTGAAAATTGGCGCAACGAGTATCTGAAAATGTGTGAGAAAGATATTTTTCTAGCTTTATTGAGCCAATTTTCAGCCACAGCTCATGATTTGTGCGCAAACATTTAAAGTTAAACTTTGTCAAACTTGCTCTAATTGGCGCAAGCTCAAAAACCTTAGCGGAAACACTGGTGCTCAGACAGGGTAATAAGGAAGTTGAGAAAATATAAAGTAAAGTAGGCCTGTACCAGTGACCTAGTTTGATTTTCAGAGTGGGAAGGAGTTAAAAACCTTTACATTTGCAATTAAGAGCAACACACCAAATTATTCTCTAGTCGTTGTTTATTTAAACCAATGTAGTTGTGTAAGGGGAAAGTAAAGTAAAGTAGGCCTACCAGTGACCTAAGTTTATTTTCAATTTGGAAGTTCAAACCTTAGCAATGAAAAGAGCAAAACCAAATTAGTCTGTAATTTATTTGCACTAAAGTAGTTGTGCTAATTACATTTTCTTATATAGTGTACACTTTAATTTATTCTTCATGATTGTGTGTATAGAAGCTTAACCCAAGTTTTTTCTCCTCCTCTTGTTTTAGCAAATAAAATATCCATCTCAAGGAGCCTGTCAGATAGTTGCGATAACAATAAATCAATAGTGCTGTCGTATAACAAGATGGCAGCAAACTTTGTTATCACCAGTTGTGATCACCGGCACTGTACTATTTGATCACACATAGAACAGTTTCTTATTATCATTATAACTGATGTAGTGTGACTGGACCTTAATACATGTAATTATGCATATATGCATATAATTTGCCTACTATTCATGCTATTTATTGTTTTATTTAACGTAATCCCCTCTGTACATTCACATTCGAGCAATCTTTCTTTTTGCATTGTTTTATAATACATTTTCCATAAAATGCTTCATGAAGGCAAATCGACCAATCACCTTGCTGGAAAAGGCATTTTGTGTTTGCAACCTGATCATGTCCTCTTCATCTAATTGTCAAAAATATTATGTTTATATACTTCAAAGCAATACTGTTACATCCTACCAACAGGGTGCCCTCTATCACCTACATGTATGACTTTCGAAGTTTGTTGTTGTTGTTGTTGACTGGCTGGATTTGTTTTTGGTAGATGTGGATATCTTCCAGCTGATTTGGCCTGAAGATGCATATGTCTGTTATCTGTTTAATGAAATTCAGGTTTGCATGTATTAGTATAGGAAAGTACATATTTGCATTCTGTGCATTTTCTTTATGACAAAACAAAATTCAGGGAAAATGTGCATATGAATGCCATTAGCTTATAATAATTCTTCATTGTTTTAAAGCAATACTCTAAGATTTGGATCAAAAATAGATGTGTGTTAAAACAGTTGAAAACAAAGAATTATGACTAATTAAGGGCATCCACTTTCATAGTTTTCTCTAAACAGTTTTTCTCATGAAGTAAATGCACAAAATGGACATGTGCCCTTTCCTATACTATTATATGTAGAATTAAATTCGGGATCCCAAAAATGCAACTTTTGGACAAAATATTTGGGGATAGACCCAGTCATTCAAAAAATTAAAAAGTCATGATGGGTGATGGGGGACACCCTTTAGGTAGGATCGTATAGTATTGCTTAACTTAAATCTATTTTTGAACCAAATCTTATAATATTACTTTAAATAGAGGAATTTGAAATTAACTACTTTAAATTTAGGGAATGGTTAAGTGTATAAAGTAGGTTTGAAAAAAAATTTGTTTGCCCTTCCTGACTTAACCTGAAATCATTTTTTTTTTCAAAGTTAAAATTTAGCATTTTGATCCTTTGACACATACCATTAAAGTTTGGTAAAAGATGCTGAAGTTGTGAACCCAGTGTACTAATTGGTTCATTGTGGCCCGAGAAATCTCCACATGAATGTGTCTAGAAAGCTCTGTATCCATAGGCTATTCCTTTGTGGAGTGTGCCCTTCCATTGTTTCCAATTGTAATGCGCCACACAAACAATAAACTTTGTTCTGCTTATTAATCACATCAGTAACCTGTGTATGGCAGATGTTTCCTGTGGCCTGCCAGTACCAAGAATGAACATTATTTGCACACTCCACAAGGGAATTGCCCATGGATACGAGGCCTTATTAGCCATGGATTTTTGGAACCAAGTGGAGATTTAAGGTATTTGTGGTTATATCTGTGGCCCCATAAATCAATTCTCATCAAATTTGGACTGTGCATGTTTTTCTTCTTACTTCTTGTTACCAAAATGCTGAAATGCCAAAGTTTTTTGTGACACCATTGCTTGCATGTGAGACAATAGACACTGATAGTAAAGACACTGATGCTATCCAGTCATATTTGTTGAAATCTTGAGTATTTTATTATATTTTTCTGAGTATAATTTACAATATTTTCCTTTTGCATAATTTAAGGTAATATATGAAAAATCAATAATCATTGTAACTTTTGTAATACATACTCTCATAATAATTCATCATTAGATAATACAAATGTATAAACATTGTTTTAAAAGCATTGTAATTTATCATTTATTTTTTACATTGTAGTTTCAGAATGTTCATCATATTTTGTAGCGATATACATGTTAAATAGATAACAAGTAAACTATTTTGGTTAAGTCATTTACATATTGTACTGTTTAATAAACATGCTATCCCAAATCTTGTTTAAATATCTGAAAACCTGTGTAAGTAATAGATTCAGTAGGTTTGTAGAATTGTATCAAATTTTAAAAAAATCTGAACAAAACCTGTGAATTATTTATAAAGTTAACTTGACATATTATATTTTTCTTTCATGTAATATGAGTTAATTTTTGATAAATAAATAATTTACTGGGTTTTTTTTTTAAAGGAAAAATATGAAATTTGACTGTGTAAGGAAATCTACTCTGTTTCATTAGAAGGCAACAAAGTCATACATTTTTAATGATGAATTTCACCTGTTTTTTTGTGTGTGTGTGTTTTGTTGTTTTTGTCTTTCTGTTATAACATGTTCATTGTTTAATGTTTTGATTTGAAACCTTAGGGTAAAGTTTAAATTGTGTGTTGAAGATTATATCCTTATACAAAGAAAACAAAATTTTGCCAAAATGCATTTAATATAAGACTTTGTTGCATGCCCATGACGACTTATCTTATATAGTTTTTAAACATATTTATTGAACATGTGCCAACTAATTGAATTCAAATCAGAATAGAAAATCACTAAATTATGAAAGGTAAAAACATACACTCATCTCATTTTTTTTAATTCGTAAAAAAAAACCTCTTGACAAATAGCCTAGTTGTGATATTTTGATTTTGAGAATAATATCCACTTCTGAATACAAGTCCCCCCCCCCCTGTCCTGGGATTTGAATCGACATTTAATTATACCAAAAGCTAACACAAAGTTCAAGAAGTAAAGGATAATGTAACATTTATTTTGAGCCATTTTACGACCTTCTACAGCCTCTTGTGAAGCTACAACATAATTTCTTTCTTAATTAAATGTACAGGATGGTCCCTTCATATACATTGTTACGTTATTGATAAGGTTTCATGTTATTCCTTGGTCTATTTAATTAAATGTCGTCAGCATACACACAACGTAATAAACAGGCTAGTGTCATGGATGCATGCATGCAGCTGCAGTTTGCTTTAAGGCTCATACACAAGGATCTAAAGTTTTAATGTGATGCGGATTAATGATTTATGGGGCATTCAATATGTGATCAATTTTAACTCTTAGTGTTATACACAGTATTTGGCCAAAAATAAAAGTTGTTGTGTTGCCCTTAAGTCAGAAAATTTAAATTTTGGGTCGGTCGGTCAGTCAGTCCGAGGCTGTGGATTCACCAGCTGCTTATCTGCAACTTTGAAGGTATAAACAGGGGCGTCGGATCCGTTTAGGCCATGTGGGCTTTGGCCGCACCACTTTTCCGCCCCAAAATAAAAAATATATAAATTTAATTCAATTTGATGCATTTTATTGTGGTCCTAGCATTAATAACCACAACATAGTACTTTACAAATTCGTTTTAAGAAACCATTTTCTTCTGGGGCTTAGTTGTTTCCTTATTTTTGATAACCAAGGGGACACAGGCTGCACCACTTTTACCAAGGGCCGCACCATTTTTATTTTCCTTCCGACGCCCCTGGGTACAAATGTGCCTCAAGGGCATTTATTTTTATAGGGAACATGTTGATAAAGCAATGTTGAATAAGAGTTATCTTCTTAAATGGTGTGGTTTTAATATTTGGGCCTACTTTTAAAAAAAAAGAGACGACCCTATTTTTCACATTTTTAGGGTCGGTTGCTGAGGGCAACACAACAACTTTTTTGTTGGCCTTATTTACCACACAAACACATATGGTGGCCACTTTGTGATGCATAATCAGGCTAGAAACTTTGGATTATCACAATGTCTATCTAGTATACAATGGCCTCAGTGTCTGTGTTGATGACACATTTTTCTCTGTCGGTATCGTAAAAGATATTAAAGTGCATGCCTAGAGCAGTCAAACCATCTGCTGTAATAGGCCCATTATGGTGATGGACAAATTCAATGCCCTTTTATTA
>JXSR01S059224.1:180616-191700 GCA_000969725.1 Ophiothrix spiculata | reverse complement strand
ACTTTTTTAATTATTTGCAAAGACCATGCTTTAATGATTAAAATGACACCTTAATGAACTTCACACGATTTCCAGAAGTCAAGTTATGGTCCGTCGAAGTTTGTCAGGGAGTAAAACGTATAACTGAGATAAACGCGTTCCAAAGTTTAGTATGCCCTATATTTTCCAGTTGATTGTCTTAAGAATATACCAATTTATTTCACATTTCCTATAATTTTCTTGAAATGAAACTTTGCTGGTATTTTGTAGTAATCAGTAGGATTGTGAATCTGTCATAAAATCGATTTCGGCAAATTATGACCTTGACATGTATTTTCAGCTGTAGCGCAAAATGAGGTTTCTGGCATTTACTGCTCATACGGGCTAAAAGGTCACATATATGAATACCCTCCATACGATTTGGCTCAAAGATGCTTACTTTTTCTGTTATGGCTATTTGTTGAATTAAATTCGGGATCCCAAATTTAATTCCACATGTGTTAGTATAGGAAAGCACGCATGCACATTTTATCCATTATTTGGTGGCAAAACAATTTTTTTTTCACAAAATACACTTGAAACGCTTTTAGATGGTCACATTCCTCCATTTTATGCTGTTTTTACTATAAACCATTTTTGATCAACATCTTATAGTATTGCTTTAAGGTTTTAATGAATTGCCAAAAATTGTTAAATCTCAAAATATTCAGTTAAATCGTTCAAGATTTTATAAAATCGCTTAAGATTTTGTTAAATCGTGTAAGATTCTGTTAAATCACGTAAGATTCCGTTCAATTCCGTTCCACTAAGATTTTGTTAAATCGCCTAAAATTTTGATAAATGACTAAAATTGTGTTAAATCTCAAATTATTTTGTTAAATGGCCTAATATTTTGTTAAATTGCCTTATATATTGTTAAATTCCCGAAGATTTTCTTAAATCGCCTTAGATTTTCTTAAATCGCCTTAGATTTCGTTAAATCGCCTAAGATTTGGTTAAATCGCCCTAAATGTTATTTAATCGCCCATAATTTTGTTAAATCATCCAATATTTTGTTAAATCGCCTTAAATTTGGTTAAATCGTCTAAGATTTTGCCAAATTCCGCAAAAGTGTATTAAATCTGAGACAATTTTACCGAATAACTTACATAATGTAAAATATGTGAAAATATTTAAAGAAAAAAATAAACTGTCTTAAATAAAATTAGAAAAAGTTAAGTCGCTTGCGATTTACCACTTTTTCCCTAGTGACATGGGGCCTGCAAGTGTACCAACTATGATCAAATCAGGACCTATTGTGTTTCTAAATTATAAGATAAATAATTTTACAATTAAAAACTATCCAAGCAAGGATAAAGTAACGCATGGCTTATCAAAAGTAATACCATTTAACCCGTGGTAATACCGACATGTACATGGACCGTGACCAAATGGTGACTAAAGTAGTTTTACCAGGACGGTTTCAGCTCTGGTTGATTGGTTTCTTAATGATCTGGGTTAATACTTCTTTGCAAAAAGTGTGTTTTAATTGCATATCTTATATTTCCTTGTATATAGCCAGGGCATATAGCTAAACTCTGTGGAAGGAAAGTACCAGGCCTCAGCAGCAAGAAAATTCAGAATATTAAATGAAATAAAATGTTCTCATGGAATATATAGATAGGAGCTAAAATAACTAAAACATGAATAAAGTTTTCAAACGACTTGTCCGTGTCAAATCTGCAGAGCCACCAGATAACGGAGACCAGGACATTCCAGGGAAACTATCAAAATGCCTGAACACTTGGGATCTAGTCTCGCTTGGAATCGGCAGTTGTATTGGCAATGGGATATATGTTATACTGGGCCACGTAGCAAGGAATAAAGCTGGGCCTGCTATGGTGCTGTCGTTTCTAATTGCTGGAATCACTTCACTTTTGTCAGGTTAGTTTTTAACAGCAAGAAAAATTGAGTTAAAAGTTATGAGTCTATAACATAGAGCCGGTGTAATGACACCAAGTGTGCGTAAAATCTAGAGAGTTTAATTGCCGTTTCTAAGTTTTGACATGAAATGTTTCAAAAATTGGGAAAAGAAACAATCAATCAACCAATCAATAAATCAATAAATCAATAAATAAATAAATAAATAAATAAATAAATAAATAAATAAATAAATAAATAAATAAATAAATATATAAATAAATAAATCAATCAAAAAAAAAAGACTTAAAAGATCATAAAATGAGCTGAATTTCAAAATTCTACAATTCAAGCAGGCTCGATCTTAAATCGGTTCTTGGGGTGCACTTATCTTTGAGTTACGCGCCATGTGCCACAAAAACGACCCCATTTTCTTGTTTGCTCTCGTCGAAAGACCCTTTTTTACCAACTGCCACTAACTGGCCCCCTGCTTTTAAAACGTACTTGTCCTTAACTATCTTAATCACTCGAAGCAAAACTTTCCACTGTTGAACCAACATACCTCAATGACCTTGATTATGCCACTGAGAAGCTGAGTCGATTTTAGTGGGCCATAGAGTTTGTGACACTTTAGTGTTAATATGAGTTTAATAGACCAATTTTAAACCTTTTGTTAAACCTGATTTTAATTACGTGAAAGATTGGTTCCAATAATTTATTATTATTATTTTTTTTTTGCTGTAGGTCCAAATTAAAGTTTGAAAATCCTAAATTGTAATATCTGTGTGGCAGGACCGTACGAAGGCATGTAAGCCAAGGGGGCAAACACATTAACCGTCCGGAAATTCATGTTTCCTCCCGATGTATATACCGTCAATCTGTTTAAAAAATTTCTATTTTCAGCCCAATATCGATATAAAACCTTAATATTTGTGCTAAAATTTTGCGGGACAGTAATATCGGGACAGTAAAAGTAGTAAAATATCGGCCCTGCTGTGTGGGGTTTTAATGCTAGTCTACAGCCAAGAACCGATTTAAGATCCAGCCTGCTTGAATTGTAGAACTGATGTTCTTAAGTTGATTTTTGAGCATGACATATCGTACAGATACTCTCTCACTAAGAAATCAAGTCAGTCTAAAAAACCTTTACCCAACTCTAAACCCTAATTGAGGACCCTAGAACCAGAAGGGGGTAAAATGGCACAAACATCATTATCATTTGTGTTGTTTTGAATTGTATTACTGTATCTCGCAGTGACTCTTACACATGCTCTGATCATCAAATTACTACAAAACTTGCACAGAATGTAGAAATGAGAATTCTGTAGCAGGAAATTGACACAACTCAAATGTTCAAGGTTTGTGACTTAACCCCCTTTTAGTTCTAGGGTCCTCAAATCTAAACAAAGTTTGTTCTCCTATTAGGCAACTAAACACATGTCACGTTCACGTAATTATTTTATGCCACACACCCCCTGGAGTTAGAAAACAAAATGAAAATCTTCTGTATATCCTTAATACTCATAGATAAAAGTATTGTTTATGTATTTTAGTTCTTATTAATGGTACAGGTGTAATGAGACTGAGTGTCCCCCATAACCAGGAATCCGGGTCTAATTGAACTACACGGAATAAGTTGCAGTCAATGATTTATTGATCGCACATGTACAAGTACGTTCTACACAATTGGATAGCAGCTAGGACATTTAGTCACACGGACGCTGTATTTCATTACACCGGCTAGGTTTAATTCATAGTAGGCTAACCCCAGGGCAAGGAGAAGGTCTAGACCCGGGGGGGGTACTCAACTTTGGTTTTGGTAGGGATGTGCGGCCCCGATATCTGAAACCCTAGTCTAGGGAACGGAAGATTGTCTCTGAAAAGGGTGTCTAGAGAACTGAAGGGACCAAAAAATGACCCTTCAGAACTAGTTTTTTGGGCGAAATTTGGGCTCCGGAAGCAAAAATTTTCGAAATTTTGCTTGAAATTGGGGTCTTGGGAACTAAATTTCGAAAAATGACGCTAGGGAACTGAAATTTTTTGAAAATAAGGCTTGCGAACTAAGGGTTGTGCTTGAAATGGGGGTCTCAGGGAGCGGCAGACAGGGCGTGAAAAGGGGGTCTTGAGGGCGGCACATACCCGTATCACCTTTCTATGTCAGTACCCCCCCGGGGGTCTAGATAATTCTATGTGTATGTGCCTACCGGGCATTAAAAATGTGACCCATCTCAATACATATATCTCTAAAGTGGAAGACTTTTAAGTCTATTTTTAACTAAAGTGTGTACACATTTTGTAAAACACGCAATTGTATTGAAATTGGGTAAAGTTGACACATATCAATTACTGCAAACGCCAATATTTTCGCGCTCAGTTATTTTCGCGCAAGTCCTAATTTCGAGTAATTTTGAATCATTTCGCTTGTGAATTTTTTAACGTGCGGCGGTATATAAATACCACTTTACCATTTTTTTCGCGCTTAGAGAATTGAGCGCGAAAAGCGCGAAAATTAATGTAGCGCGAAATAAACCACTTATACAGTATGTAGGCCTTTTCCATGCAAATGTGAATAACCCTCATAAAATAAATTATATCCTATACAAATGATTACCTATACACATATCATTTAAGTGTAAGTGTTAAAGACAGAATGTAAAAATCAGTTATTTGAAGGCTGCACATTTAAATGACTGTACAATAAAGAGGTAATCAATGTATTCCCACATTTCAGTTGCCGAAAAACTTATTCATTATTAAGTCAAATAAATATCTGGGTTTTTTTTAATATTTTCAAACTATATCTATAAAAATATGACGATCATTAGAAAAGCAGAAGTATTTTAAAATTTTAATTGAAAATCGCGCAGCGTCAAGTCTAGACCAATTGAAGATCTTAGTGGAAGAAGTTGTCAAGTGCCATTTTGACGAAATTGAGTTTTTGGTGGTTCTGAAGTCATAGTAGGACAGAAAATATCGTGACAAATTTTTGGGTGATTTACCTTCTCGTAATGGGTCGTCACGCTCGAGTAAAATTTGAAAAACGTTCAAAATATGTCAAGTAACATATCAAATTGCTCGTCTTGTCATGCAGAATCCAAATATATATGGTTTTATATACCTTAAGGGCTTTGTTGAGGAGATAAAACTTTATAATCGACACGAGGTCAAGTGAGGTCAAATTTTCAACTAGGTCCGATTTACGTGAATGACATACCAAATTGTTTGTCTTGACTTGCATATTCAAAAAACATATACTTTGATAATGTTTTGATTACGTGTTTTAAAATATTGAGAATTATTTGTTAAGATTTTAGTGGAGAAGTGGTCAAGTACAAAATAGTGATTATTGATTATAGAAAATCGATAATCGATACAGATTTCTAATTCACTGTAATTGATCATCTCCTGTAAACAATAGCATATACCTAATATGAATCCAACACCTCTCTTGATTTAAAAGTTATTAAAACTCAGAACTTTAAACGCTCATAACTCAAAACTAGTATTTTGGCACTTGACCACTTCTTCCACTAAGGTCTTCAATTAGACTAGTCAATCTATATGAAAATTCATGGACAACATTGCAACACACAAACAAGTTTTTTGATTGGATTTAGTTGTTGACAAGCTCACAAAAATTTAGAAAAATGCAAGTTCGTCAAAATTGGTTAATTTGAATAAAACAAAATGGCTGCCATAATAGCCGGAGTGCAATTTAAAAATCCATTCTTTGGGTTCCATTTATAACAAGGAATCAGAAAAAGTACATATTTACCCATCTCCGATTTATATCAAAAAACGTAAAAGTCATACATCAGGGGTCCCGCAATAGGCCCTATGGGAGACAAAAAATCATTTTTTTTCAAAATGGTCTCAAATTGTTCCTCTTCCAAAACTATCTACAAAAAGTAATATTTAGCAACGACTCAGATACACTGTTGCTATGATTACAGATCAAGTTAAGTGACCATGACAAAGCATTTCTTTTGGAAAAAGTAATTATATTTTTATCAACTCAACTGATGATTGCTCTTATTTGCGTCATCAGAAATTTACTAATTTGCATTATTTTTGTTTGTTTGTTTGTTTTGTTTTCTCGCTCAGGTTTATGCTATGCAGAATTCGGAGTCCGTGTGCCGAAAACTACAGGTTCTGCTTACATGTACAGTTATGTCACAGTTGGTGAATTTACAGCATTTATTATTGGTTGGAATCTAATTCTTGAGTACCTCATAGGTACAGCAGCTGGTGCAAGCGCCCTCAGCGGTTCATTCGATTCTCTTTTTGGTAGACAAATCAGTACGTTCTTGATGCCTAACGTAGGCACTGTTGGCATCCACAGTAAGTAAATGGTGTGGCCTATAGATAAATGTTCAACAGATACCATTATCAGATATAACGTGTCTTGGTATGGGATGACGAGTCATTAAACTCTCGCGGCTCGCTTTATGAGATGGTCTCTGTTGAACCTTATATCAGACATACACGTTGAGCAAACGCAAATTATTTGTTATTTAATTGAAATGATAAAACATGTCTTTTTAAAATACTTAACACTTAAGTGGTCAAGGGGGGTCCATATGGACCCAACATTTGGTTTTTGCGCGTTAGCGCAAAAACGTGAAGTAATTTTTCATCGCCCTTCTATGTATTTGTCTAATGTTCATGTTTGACATTACAATGAATTATTATGCAAATGAACAAAGCGAGACAATTACCCTGGTGTAAATCGAGTACATTTATATGTAGTACAAATCGAGTACAATTCTAGATTCTACAAGATTAGAATGTGCACATTTGGAACATCATTCGAGTACACTTGAAGTACACTTCTAGTACACATTTTTTTGTACTAGAATTGTACTCGATTTTCTCCAGGGTAACATAGCGATATCTAATTTTAAAATGGCTATAATGTGATTCTTGTAATGTGAACGTGATATTTAGGGCAGGTCTAAGCTAACGCGCGCGTTACGTATCGGACATACATACGGAAACACATGTTTACCTTGTTTCGTCGGTTAATATGAGTTATAGGTAAGGGCAAAATATACAAAAATATGTTTTGCTGTTTTTGATTTAACATGCTGGCTCTAATTAATATAGCGTGTTACGTATGGAACCAGAAGAATTGCAAAATTTACAACAACAATTTTCAACTGCAATCTCTCTGAAAGTACTTTGGTTAATTTATTAGATAGGTACATTATCCAAGTTCAACTGAATATAGTATTTGGGTAGTCATGCTTTTAATTAACAGTCAGTATCTGTAAGAATGCACCATGTGGTGATTCATGGGTCATCAGAGCAATTCATTTAAAAAATGCAGTGACACACCATCATACCAACACACTATTATATCTGAATCTTCAGGTTCTTGCCATTTTTGGTTTGGCCGAACAAAAATATGAACATTTGAGGTAAAGTGAATCACCAAAATATTATGCACAATATACGTTGGTGTAAAAATGTGCGCCAAAAAAAGCTATAAGCGGAGGCTCAAAAATGAGGTGTCATTAGGTGAGAGCATGATTTTTTGGCAGACGAAGAGAGAAAAATACAAAAAATATGAAAACTCATTGGTCAAAAAATTAGAGGTCATTGGGTGAAAACATGGTTTTTGACATTTGGGGAACGAAATTTTGCAGTCGGTGAGAGAACAATATCAACATGTATGGGATCTTTGGGTGAGAGCATATGCAATTGGGTAACAGCGACGCTGAAAAAGGGGTCCTTGACGCTTATATACGCATCGCCTCCAGCATAGGACTACCCCCACTCCAGTTGTACGAGCATTCTATCTTAGCTATTTTCGCACGCGTTTTTTATTTTTATGAAAGAGCAAAGATGCAGCAATAAAATGTATACATCGGAAACGTTCAGAATAATCAGACTTTGACACACTACCGATTTAAAAACATGTCGTGTTCCCGGTGTGTGGGGGTGTGCAAGGTGTGTATAGTTTTATATATGCCTACTTATTGAAGCTTATGCTTTAACTCTTGTTTTAATTCCGCAGCTCAAACCTATCCAGACTTTGTAGCACTTATCATCGGACTTATTGCAACTCTAATTATAGCAGTCGGTGTCAAAAAATCCGTTAACTTTAACAACGCATTCAACGCCGTCAATCTTATCGTGTTGGTGTTCATTGTCGTCAGTGGTCTATTTTTTGCCAATGGAAAGAACTGGAGCGACGATTTCATGCCTTATGGGTTTTCAGGGGTAAGGACCGTGCTCCCATTATTATTCTTACATATTTTTTCCCATAAGCTAAAACATTAAATAATACTTTTGTGAAGTTTGGTTAAGTTAGGTTGAACATAAACAAAATTATCGCAGTTTGAATTGAAAAAAAAACAACAACTAAGGATGGCACGGGAAGCGGCTCACCCAATACAAAGTCAATAGAAAACTTCAGGTTTCCCATCTCGATTTTGAAAAAAGTGCATAAAATCAATTAACTTTCTTGTGTTGCTGTGATTTTGGTATCAAAAGAAAGCTTTATAGCCATTCATTAGATCATGGCAAAGTATATATTGAAACTGGCAGCATGACATTAATTTGCCTTCTTTAGGCATGTCTTTATAACTAGACCTCGTATGATAGTAAAAGTATACGTTTTCTCAAAAGAATTTGAACAAGAAATCTAAAAAATGAAGTAAATAATGGTGTCGGATGTAGGGTTTCTACTGTAAATGATTTATTGGAAAAAAATAATACTTTCAAAACCTGGAACAATTTTTGTTTTTCAAAAAAAATATATATATATATTCGTGCGAGGGAATCATTCATTGCTGGAAAGCTCTTACTCTATAATAAAATGACAAGAAAACAGATGTAGGGGCATTAGAGAAAGTAAATTGACAATATTTCCTGGGATCGCTTTTAGGTCAACTTTTTTGGCTATTAAGATATGCCTGATGGAATGGGAATACATGTCGCGCAAAGCAAAATATGGTTTGTAACGCAAATTCGGCGAGGTTAAAACATGTATGTACAACATCAGGGTGATTATATAATCATTCACACTTGCCACACATTAGGGGGATATATTCCCCCATGTATTGAGTCATACTCTACCTAAATTAATTACATATTTCAATCTTATATCAATCACGACCTCATACTTTCACTCCTTCTGCTTAGTTGAAAATTGAATAAATGAACAAACAAATAAATAAAATAAATACATACATAAATACAATAATAACAATATAAAATAATGTAAAATTATTGAAAATACAAAAATGAAAAAATCAGGTAATATGGTTACTTTAGGAAGTCAGATACTTTGACACATTATGTCTGACACTTAACAATTCAAGCGGCTAATTGATTAACCAAAATGGTTCTAACCTGTATATTATTATTGAAATTGAGAATAAATACAATTTTAAATGCATTATGTATTGAATTCTTTACACATATCCGTCAATTGAACCTGGAATTAACCCTAATATAACCTCCTTTCTTTCAACAACTTATTTGATCATATATTAAGCAGTGTGTGAGCAACTGGTTGATAATTCATACAGTAACTTTTATTCCCGAATTGTAGTAAACGGTTCACTTGGCACTTTCTGCCCAAAGTAAAATCGCAATATGTGCATTAATAAAGCACAGCGGATACTTCTATTAAAAATTACATTTCACTTCAATTCATTCCATGCTAAAAGGTTTAGTGGCGTAACCAGAAATTTTCAGTTGAGGTGGCGAGCAGGGGCAAGACTATTTTGCATGGGGGCGAAAGAGTTTTTGTTAAGACATTTTTTTCATGTAGAAAATCATCCAAATTTTGCTAAAATTCATAAAAAATTGTACAATTTTGGTAAAAGCCAGAGTTTTTTTAGCAAATTTTGTCAAAAACTAACCCATAAAAGGGTTAAATTTTGCACAGTTACATTACCTATGTACTATTTTTTGAAACTCTGTACATTTCTTGATTTCACCCCCCCCCCCCTCCCCGCTGGTTATACGCCAATGAAAAAGTTGTATGTACATGTAACATATCTTTGATATATAGCAGACACTGCCTTTAGTTATGGAGGAAACTTGATCGTCTGCTCATAATTTATTTTGTTCAGGATTTCTCCAAGTGAAAAGGAGGTAACTAACAATGTATCTGCAATGCACATACTGCGTTTTTACTTTGTTGGGCAGCTTTCTATATAATGCTTGGCTCAATCTGCAATTATTGATATTCACTTAT
Source organism: Ophiothrix spiculata (assembly GCA_000969725.1). Taxonomy (NCBI): domain Eukaryota; kingdom Metazoa; phylum Echinodermata; class Ophiuroidea; order Amphilepidida; family Ophiotrichidae; genus Ophiothrix; species Ophiothrix spiculata. The sequence continues at coordinate 181,610 of JXSR01S059224.1, read as the reverse complement.
TTAACTGTATATATATACAAAACTATCTCAGACAAAACTCATTATTGATATAAACAAGTTTGAAATATAATTTGTTTACATACACTGCAAGAAAGTTAAGCAATTTGGGGGTGATTTCGACTAACGTTGATAAAGTATACATCCCTACCAACGTTGGGCAAAACACAAATAACACTGTTGGGCAAAACTATTTGAGCGGAAACGCGTTAGTTTTGCTGATTTTAATTTAAGTTTTGATTGAGTATCAAGAGATGTGTAAAGCTAAATGAGTCTGGCTTAATACCAACTTTTGACACATGTAGGCCTCCACATGTGTGCCTCCAATCTACACTACAGAAGTGTATTGAAAATCTTTTTTTTCAATATCACAGTCAAATGTGCCAAGTCAGTTCAGATCAAGGGGCGGGGTACTCAGATTTGAACTGGACAGGAGTGTGCCACTGGAGCCTTAAAACTCATACTATTCTTTGAAGGTGATATTGGAAAAAAAAAACGCGTACCCATTTGCAATTATTTTCTTTTCAAAATAGACCTATTTTTAAAAGAATTTCAGTGTTTGGGGGGTCAAGTTTTTCCACGACACTCAAATATCTTCAAAATCCAAAATTTGTGTTCTCAGTCAGAAAAGTTGACCCATGTTTAAGGACTTTTTTAATTTTGGTAAAAACAAGTAAATCTGACCTTCCGTTGCAAAGTTATGGAGGTTTTTGTATTGATCGCTATTTAAGGTCATGCCACCAATGATAGATACACCGCTAGTCAAGGTATTATATTGCCAACATTATGAGGAGTTATTTTGCACCCACACATGCGCGAGGCATGTTCTGCGTGATTAAGGGTACGAGGAATCCACATGCTCAGGAAATATTGAATCCTAACTATTTTTCAATCATGAAAAGATAAATAGTTTCCACTGCCTTTGCGGGGACTCGAACCATGGATTATGGCGGGGGTTAGTCATGCATTACGAAGCGAGAGATCTACCGCTGAGCTA
>JXSR01S059224.1:154454-164795 GCA_000969725.1 Ophiothrix spiculata | reverse complement strand
GAAATCCCGTAATGACGTCATGTAGCTATAAATAGATACAACGTGTGGTGACACCCCATGGGCACCACAGGCACCACACGAAAGAGGACCGTAAACCTACTTACTGGTCGACGAGGCAAGTGTGATAAATTGATTTGCACAGGTTCACACCACGTTGGCATAGACGGGGCTCACAACCTCACGTTTATGAGTCCTGCCGATTTCCGCCCCCGCCTGTGGTCACGGCAGGTCAAAACAAAATGGTAAATTTTCAAGTTCAGATTAAATCAACCTTGATAATGGGTGCGGAGCGGTTTTTGCAGCCGAAGAGCTCCGTAGAAGCCTCGGTGTGAAATTTAAGCGTACTAAAGTTGTTTCTAAAGACGTTAAACTCAGACGAAACCATGGACGGACACTGATCTCATTCAAGATCAAATGCAGATAGGCAAATTACATGGAGACTGTTTTCTTGATTTACCAGGGTAAAGGTGAAGGACGCAATTCCAGTCGCAGAGCCAGATATTCCTAGACAACAAGACATTGACAAGTGGGGACATTTGAAAGATATAGGCTCCCAGATATCTCCTCTACTAATGACTGCCTTCATCGAGTTACAGTTATGATAGAAAGCAACGTTCCGGGGGGCAACTATGCCACTAGAAAATAGAACTGGAAATCTTAAGAGTCCTTATGCAATTCAATCTCCACTAGGATGGCTTGGTTTATGGTGTTATTTCAAGGAACATCTAAGAAGCGGTATTCAGGCGCGTATCTTGGTGGGGCCATGTCGTCACGTGCCCCCAGGGGTCATCAAAGGGGCGCAAAAAAGGGAAAAGAAAAAAAAAGAGAAAGAAAGAAAAAGAGAGAAGAAGAAAAAGAAAGAAAGAAAAAAGGGAGGGAGGGGCGAAAAAAAGAGAGAAAAGAAAGACAGAGGGGGAAAGAAGGGGGAAGAAAGGGGAGGGCGCAAAGGGAAAAAAGAAGAGAGAAAAGAGGAAAAGAAAAGGGAGGGCGCAAAAGGAAAGAAAAAGAAGGACAGAGCGAAGAAAGGAAAGAAAAAAGAAAGAGGGAGGGGCGCAGAAAAGAAAAGAAAAAGAAAGCGGAAAGAAGGGAAAGAGAAGAGAAAGAGGGAGGGGCGCAAAAAGAAAAGAAAGAAAAGAGAAAGAGGAAGGGGCGCAAAAACGAAAAAAGAAGGAAAGGGGCAGAAAGGAAAGAGAAAAGAAGAAGGGGATGGGGGCGCAAAAAGGAAAGGAAAAAAAGAGGGAAGGGTGCAACAAGGAAAGAAAAATGAAAAGACAGAAGAAATTAAGGGGGCGCAAATAAGGAAAGAAAAAGAAAGGAGAAAGGAGGAAAAGATAAAAGAAAGAGGAAGGAGCGCAAAGAGAAAGGAAAGAAAAAGGAAAGGGGAAAGAAAGGAAAGAAAAAATGAAAAGACAGAAAGATAGAAGAATGGAGGAGGGGCACATAAAAGGGAAATGAAAAGAAAGAGGAAAGAAAGGAAGGAAGGGAAAGAGTAGAGACAGAATGAAGGGCGCAAAAGGTATAGAAAGGGAAAGAAGGAGGGCGCAAAAAAGTAAAGCAAAAATGAAAAGACAGAGGAGAAGAAAGGAGGAGGGCGCAAAAAAAGGAAAGAAAAAGAAACAGGAAAGAAGGGAGAGGGTAGAGAAAGAGGGAGGGGCGCAAAAAAGAAAGTGAAAGGAAAGAGAAGAGAAAGATGGAGGGGCGCATAAGGGAAAGAAAAAGAAGGAAAGCAGGAGGGCAGAAAGGAAAGGAAAGAGAAAAGATGGAGGGAGGGGCGCAAAAAGGAAAGGATATGGAGGGAAGGGTGCAAAAATGAAAGAAACATGAAAAGACAGAAGAAAGGAGGAGGGCAGAGCCCCCTCAGACACCCCCTACATGTTGTTTCTCGATTGAAAAAAGTGACAACTTGAAGTATGAATTAGACAAAAATATTTGCGCCAAATGGCGTGATTTGCACTTTTAAATTTCAAAATTTTCTATCTTCTGAGGGGCCAGATCCCACTCAAACACCCCCTACATGTTGTTTCTCGATTGAAAAAAGTGACAACTTGATGTATATATGTGACACAAATATATGCGCGAAATTGCGTGATTTGCACTTTTAAATTTCAAAATTTTCTATCTTCTAAGGGGACGGATCCCCCTCAGACACCCCCCACATATTGTCTTGTCGATTGAAAAAAGTGACAACTTGAAGTATGAATTAGATAGAAATATATGCACCAAATGGCGTGATTTGCACTTTAAAATTTCAAAATGTTCTATCTTCTGAGGGGCCACATCCCTCTCAGACACCCCCTACATAATTATTGTTTCTCGATTGAAAAAAGTGACAACTTGAAGTATGAATTAGACAACTGCCATGTATCTGTCCCTGGCCAAGATACACTTGGCAATGTGTCATATAACAGGGGCGAGGAGAGGTGAGGAGGACATTGTTTAATTTCTAGGGCGCCAAAATTAGGTTGTGCCCCCCGGGTTGCGAATTCCTGGATACTTAATTGATTCGTTTAATACGGCACACGTCCGGTTCAAATTCGGCGTTGTTCAGTGAGACGAGACAACTTGTCCGCTTCTTAGGCCAAAACCATAGTCGGCCTCCAAACAAAATTTTCCCTACCAAACATTTGGTCGTGACGTCAAAATGACGAGTGACTCCAAACAAAATAACTTCAACACCGAGTTGAGACCAAATAAAATGTCGCGCTATATTGCAAATGTTATTGAACCAAATTGGACCAAATTAATGTATGTTACCCGTTCCTACTTTAAATTCGTTGGCAAATATTTGGTGACGTCACGACCAAATGTTTGGTAGGGAAATTTTTGTTTGGAGGCCGACTATGGTTTCGGACTTATCCGCAAGTCGTACGGTCATTGTACGGTCTATTCGTTTCATGTTCGTTAATCAATACATGACCTCTAGCCACCGTATAGCCTAAACTTTGTATGTTATTCATACGTTTTGGCTCTATACGGTTATGTGTGACACCGCCTTGAGATCATCGTATTATGTTGAACATAGTTGAGTATTATACGTTTTGTTCTGAACCCATCGCCTCCAAATATAATCTTACCATTACCAATATGCGCTTGTTGACAGGAATAAAAAAAAAATAACTAAAGTATCAAAACAATTTCTTTGGGATTACATATTTTATTTTGGTTTTAAAATGACATTTTGAATCAATATTAGGTATATTTCTAAATCGGAATGACTATTTTTAGATAAGTCTGGTTTTCAATATTTGTAATTTCATTTTTTAAACTTACATCACCTGTATATTGATCATGATAAAACAATATTTAAAAAACAAACAAACCTTAATGATGTAAGTAAACCATTAATTTGTCACAACCATGTTTTGTACTCACGTTTTTAATATTTCGTCTCACATCGTCGGGAGACTTCGTCAGAATGACCATCTTATCCACTTTGCCGGGAAATATGACGTTTATTCCTAGAAGTCTCCCGACGATGTGAGACGAAATATTAAAAACGTGAGTACAAAACATAGTTTTGACAAATTAATATTTTACTTATGGATTTCAACCAAACCTGATAAATCTATTCACCGATGTAATGATGTAATATTTAAATGTACAGGCTTTTTTTCTTTCTTTGGTGTAAGTCATTTTATTGAAGGAATATCAACTGCATTCATGATGATTAAAGAATATTTTGTTGACCAAAATACAGAAAATGTTTTTGAAAATTGGATGAACCGTTTCAAAATGGCAGCCGAAAAAACATTTTTTTGTGTGGCGTCAAAAATGTTCCAAAAAAATTTCAAAAATCGTTTTATGGCCTTTCTCCACCGTTCAATTCTGTTGGTTGTATGAATGCAAATCCTTTTACCTCTTATCGGGAATGGAAACACCCCAAACTTGTAATCAGGTGCCCTTGCTTAAAAAATCTACTGTAGCTCAGTGTGTACTTTTTAATTAAATATGAGCCCTGATGAAGTCACAAACTAGTCCGATCCTAGGACCTTGATTTTTTCCATGTTACTATCCACAATATCCACATCACATATACCACTTTACTAGAAAGCCGAGTTCTACATAGCAGACTGATCGCCCCTCCCGAAAATTTTCGGGGTAGGTAGTGAAGTCGCTTTCTAGATCACTGGACTTGGTAGTTAAATCCCTCATGTTGGATTGTGTCACCCGAAAAAAACAAGGGTTCTATTAATCGAACTAGTCACAAACATGAATACGAACAACAACTTTAACAGATACAAGTCGGGTATGTTGGAGTATTTACATTATGTTTATTAATATTACTCTTCGAATCTTTCTAAGTTACATCGTGTTGATTCAAAATATATAGATATTTCTAACATTTACAATATGTACGGTTACAGTATGTACAGATGATACATTGATGTCAGATAATTGTGTTAATTTATAATAAAGCAATGCAAATGAAAGTAACTGACGATAGTGAGTGCAATATTTACATAAGCTATATACCAACTGCGTCAATTCTTGGATACGTCTAGGACAAGGAAGGCTGCAAATCAAAATTTTGATTAATTTTAAGCGAATAACAATAATCTTGTCACGTATATGCTCCTAGAGCTCCGTAGAGCATGCGTAGTACCACATTTTGAGCGGCCCCCGTGATCTATTTCCATAATGGGCACCCCTTCGGGGCACCCATTCCCGGGGGCCACTCAGATTTTGAGCTGTACACAACCGCGTTCAAAATGTTTTCAGACCCACCCTAAGCATGTTTTGGTCCATTCTCAAGTACCCTTAACAAGTTTTGGACAAAATTACGCCTTAAACAAGTTTTCCTTTTACTGGTACCTGTAAATTTAAAGATATGACAAGAGAGCTTTAGCAACTTTAATGTTTTAATCCCGTTGAATAGATTATGGAAGGTTCGGTATATACTGGACTAATGACTCAATTCAGTTTGCTTGTGCAACATAACTGGGCGTAGGACCCAAACATTGTCACCCTCATTTAAGTATCTGACAATAATGAAATGGAACATTACCATGGTCACAGCCAAGAGCATTAGAATCAAGATCAAACATATTTCATTTTCAAAATTTAATTGGTAATAATTTATTTCAAGCAACAGGAATACCATCAAACTGTATACGTCCTGATGGCTTTTATAAAACCGATATTGAAAAATTATGAACAATAAAAAAACTCGTCTGCGGATCGAAAGTTAACGAAAGCGAGCGGAAAATAAAGACATCCCAAAATCTGATAGAAATGTTCACTCTTTAATACCGGAGAAAGTTGGACATGGAATTTTGAAAGAGACGCGTTAGAATTGTTTTTCAAAACACACCCTTTTTTACGAAAATGCTTGATTTTCGGCCCCTTATGGTGGAATCAGAGTCTGTCGATATGCATCGATCGATGGCCATCGACACGCAGTCTTTAACACGCGCTATTCCTTATGCGTTGTGTGTGTAAAGACTGCTCGTCGATGGGCATCGATCGATGCATATCGTCAAGACTCTGAATAAACCATAACGCGTACGCGCGTAACGTGCCCGACTGTGAAAAAAGCACCCTTTTCACGCGTTTTTTTAACGCGGTTGTGTACAGCTCCCTTTTTGGGTGCCCCCCCCCCCCCCGGGCACCAATTACTCAGACTAATGTGCGCCTATCCATTATGAGACGATAGATGAACAGGCAAACTAATAAATCTTATCTTTAATTCTCTAACTAGTATATTACAATATTATCTATGTACAAATAGATTTTTCTGTACAAATGTACGTATAATATACAAGACGTATCAAATGATACAGCAGCCAAGTATGTTTACAGATCAGATACAAGGGCATTGAACTTGTAAATAATAGATCAATTAAAACGAAAATAGTGTGCCTTTGTCAGCGTAACTTCAGAAATAAGCTATGATGTTCAATATTATGTGTGTTTTATTGTGTGTTTTATTTCCCCTCCCCTGAAACGACAAGTCACTTTTTCTTAATACGTCGTGTCCTTTGAAAAGTTGGTCGGAGTTCTCCCCATAGAATGTCCCTTTTTAAGGGAGCCCAACTATCATGACTATGACACCACTTGTCACGTAAAATGAATCTGGAGAATGCCATGTAGGTATTCAAACACGCTACAGAGTTGTTCATCGCGACTCAACAACGATGCGTCCAAGCGTCTGCGTATTTTTTATTGCGCAAGGATGGCTTTAGCCACCCGAGCGTGATAAAGGGGCGCTCTACACGGAGTGCTGATCCAGATGCAAACGCATCTCGGAGATGCGCATCTCCAAGATCCGCATCTCCGTAGACCGCTTTCACGTACGCGTGCACTGAGTGCTGTGCAGCAGATCCGGATCTGACGCCCGTGTAGCCACAGTCTTGCTGCAAAGCGGTTTACGGAGATGCGTTTTCATCTGGATTTGCACTCCCGTGTAGAGCGCCCCATTAATACGCCTGTGCATCGGATGCAGAGTTGTTGATTCGCGATAAACAACTCTGTAGCGTGTTCGAATACCTTTCAACAACGAAAATATTCATGAAACCGTATGAATTAATCAATTCGACAGATAGGCCTACTCATCTTCATAAACACATTTAAGAGAATCTGAAGCAAGAACCTAGTTTGTGATATTTGTTGCTTCGATTTTTCAATTGTTCCCGAACACCGGGCTTTGCACGTGCCCTGCGCGCGATGTCAAGTGTGCGGATTCATGTGTTCTGTGCGTACACGCACTTCCGTAAACTCTGTATCGACTATCAATCAATGATACACATTACTTGTATGACATGCATACCCCATTAAGGGAGTCTATTCGTACAGGGGACCAACGGCTTTACGTGACTTCCGAACCACGAAGCAAGTTAAGTTTCTTGCCTTCAAGGAAACAAGGAGACATAAACCGCCCGGCCCGGGGCTCGAACCCAAAACCTCTGTATTACAAGACCTGTGCTCTAACCGCTCGGCCACGCTCCCCTCTATCTCGGCCATGCTCCCCTGTGCCATGCGTGACGCGCTAATTTGAATATCAACTGTGGATTCATCACGAATCAAGAACGATACGCTCCTGTATAAGGAGATACAGTGATTTGTTGAAATTGCATTATATCATTTTACATGCTGTAAAATAATAAGCTGCTACCCAAAACACCTGAGAGTGGGGTTGATCCCTACTATTTAGGTCAAATATAGTACACATTGCTTCCGTACGTTTACTTTAATCCCGTTAAAATCGTATACGTTCACGAAACAAAGCGAAACATCCGTTATCGCAAATTTTCCGTAAGTGGTTCCTTTCCTTCTTCTTTGTCGGTTTCTGCCGTGGGTTCAGATATGGAAGGTACGTTGATTTCCGCAGTGTCAGCTGTTGATGGCGTGCTGCGATCTCTTTTTTCTGTACTATGACGTATACCATAGAAGAAGTATATAAGGAGACCTGCAATGTGCAATGTGAAATAGAAATCAAAATTGGTTAACCACACCAAGATACTTCAGAGATATAAGTCGAAGTAGTTTACTAAGACTACGGTCACAATTGATCGTACGAACGGTTACGAGCAGTGTTTACACCGTCTAGAAGGACCACAGGCAGCAAGCGATGCCCTCACTGCTCGCTTAGCTCACTGCCCGTGATCCTACTAGACGGATTAAACACTGCTCGTAACCGTTCGTACGATCAATTGTGACCATAGTCTAAATCACCCTTTAAAATGTCAAATTCCATAAAAAAATCAATAGTAAATAACATTTAAAGTCAAACCAATATTAAATTTCCGCTAATTATGTCGTTAAAATGTTTTAAATTCAAAATGAAACCCAACTATTATTGTTATCGGTCAAATCAACCTTGCATAAAAACGCAAAAGCAACCAACCCTAGGCATTTGGGTAATCTTTTTTACATCCTTTGCGGTCATTTTGATGAAAAAATAGGGGGTACCATCTAAGGTGGGGTTAGGGTAGGCCGTCAAAGTTGGGGTGTAGGGGGGTGGGGGTGGGTAGACGAGGGTTAATTTACATGTATACATCGCAAAGATATTGGGTAGGTATCACCGGTGCAATTGCGATGATTTCATGAAGTATCGCGAATGCATCACAGACACATCATGGAAACCTATTTCGGTCGCCATTTTGGATCCCAGTATGGGCTTCATTTTGAATTTAAAACACTTAAACGACACAATTGGGGGACACCTTAATATTGGTTTGACTTTAAATGTTATTCATTGTTGATTATTTATGGAATTTGGCATTTTAACGGATATTTTAGTCAATTCTTACGAAAATAAACTATTTTTGCGACAATGCTGAATCTAAACAACCATAAAATGAATCGCAAATGGCCCAATTTTGAGCCAAATTCATTCCATTAATATATTATGACATATCGTTATAATAAACATGGGTATTGTCACCAAAATCAGCTCCATATGTCACTCAGAGGCTGAGATATAGGCTATAGGAAAATGTTGACTCAGAATGACCGTCATTTATTCATTACGTAATAAAAATAAATAACGGCCGTTTTTTTTTCTCAAGGGTGCCAGAGTTGAACCCGCCAGAATATTGAATAGTATGCATCCGACTTTCATATTATGCAATAAAAGCTTGTCCATACTAAACTTTGCACTTTTCATCTTTTTATGCAGGGCTACAAATCGTCATGAAAGTGGAAGAAAGATTTATTTTACACCTTGTAACAAGAGTGTGAAAAATCATTCAAAATGTTCCTGCCTTATGTCAGTGGTTCTTGAAATGGTTCTTTTGGTGACGGTGTCACTTGAACTGACCCAAGACTGGAGGTCATACAGTGTGCAATCCAAATTTATGACGTAAGGCAGCTATTGCAGATACGAATTTTTTGCACTCACATGACGATTTGTAGCCCTGCATAAAAGTTGAAAAGTGCAAAGTTTAGTATGGACAAGCTTTTATTGCATAATATGAAAGTCGGATGCATACTGTTCAATATTCTGGCGGGTTCTACTCTGGCACCCTTGAGGGGGGAAAATAACGACCGTTATTACGTAATAAATAAATGACGACCATTCTGAATTTAAGGAGCATTGGACAAGTTCTGCATCATCCCCAAACTTTTTCCAAAACATTTTAAAATTTGTGCATCATTTGAAGTATAAGCATGCAAAATGTCTTGGTCAAATTCATGGTTAAAGGCAAAGATTATTGTAACATTGTAACATGTTTTCATATAGCATGCAGGTATTTTTGAACGTGACAACTTCTCCTACACTGTTATACTGTTGGGCAATTTTTTAGCTTTGGTTAAACTATGAACAACCCAATTGTTGGGTAAATAATATTAACCAACTGTTGATGAAATTTTACCACATATTTGGGTAATTAGCTAAAACTTTTACCCAACAGTTAGGTAATTAGCCAACATTGTACGCAAAGTTGGTAATTATTTACCCAGAAGTTGGGTTGTTCATAGTTGAACCAACGTTGGGTAAATTATTTGCCCAACGTTCTAACAGTGTAAGCACCCTTACCCTTCGGTTTACCGGTGTAATGAGACTGAGTGTCCCCCATTACCAGGAGTCCGGGTCTAATTGAACTACACGGAATAAGTCGCAATCGATGATTTATTGATCGCACATGTACAAGTACGTTCTTCAAATTTGATTAGTAGCTAGGACAGCTCAGCCACACGGACGCTGTATTTCATTACACCGGCTTAACCATAATGTTAACTCAGCAATGTGTATCACGTTTTGTGCAATTGGTGATAACCTGTTAACCCTGTTTCTAATGTCACCCCTCCTCCTCCCCCTCCCCCATCCCCATCATGTGTCTGGTCTTTAAGACCATTATGTGACCGTCCATTTCAAAGAAGCCGTAAATGCAGCAATACGTATTTGGTATCAAGGTCGTAATTTGCGGAAAATTATTTTTTGACAGATTCAATTATTGTGCTTACTTCAAAACACCAGCAAAGTATCATTTCAAGAAAATGAAAGAAATATAGTATATGTATATTTTGAGGTCAATCAACAGAAAAATAGGGCTTACTGATCTTTTTACGACCTTTGAAGGACCATATCTGGACTTCTGGAAATCGAGAGAAGTTCATTTTAGTCAAAATAAGCCAATTTTAGCACAAATATAAAGGTTTTATATCGATTTTTGGCTGAAAATAGCAAAATTTTCGTAAATGTGTTTGCCCTCCTTGGCTTACATACCTTCGTACGGCCCTGCTCACACCCACAAACACACTTTAAGTAAAAGAGACCTATAATGGTTCCATTACTTTCATCATTTGTCTGGTCTTTAAGACCATTATGTGACCGTCCATTTCAAAGAAGCCGTAAATGCAGCAATACGTATTTGGTATCAAGGTCGTAATTTGCGGAAA
>JXSR01S059224.1:100212-112707 GCA_000969725.1 Ophiothrix spiculata | reverse complement strand
TAACCATCATTGCGAGAAGAGATTAGCTTACAATGAATAGATCTAGGCCGTAGAATCAATATTAAACATTATACTACCCATCAGTAAGCACTTGAAAATTTGCAATTGGGTGAAAAATAGGTCTCCATTTATTACATTCTCCATATTGTGAAAATTTAGAATGATAATTCTCATTGAATCAAACCCCAATATTAATGCATCAGAGAAATGCTTGCTTCATGAGATGTGTTTTGAGTTTATGAGAATCATTTTCAAAATCCTGCTGCTCGTTTTCAAGGGTCTAAACAATTAAGCGCCTCTGTATTTAATAGCTGAACTTCTCAATGTTTGTATTCCTCCTGAAGGCTGTTATCTCCGCTCTTCTTTTAACTTGCCAAAGCTCTATATTTCCAATTCTTGCCGGTGATGCTGCAATTAGTAATTCCGCATTTGGAATTGTTTGCCTCTTAAAGTCAGGCAATCTCACAACATTGCTTCATTTAAATGAACAGGACTTTGTTTGTATTTGTAATAGCGTTCTATAAAAGCCATTTAGTATAGTGTAGTATAGTATGCTTATTTATAATACTACACATTTTTATGTGTGCCTTGTACGTATGTATGTTTTAACAGGAAATCATTTTTTAGAAAAACAAATGTGCTCATCAATTTATCATGTATCTGCATTGAAAAAGTAGCAAGCCGAGCTCACACACAACAGAAACAAAACTCATACAGTGGAACAGGCCCTTTCTTCCTTATTTTAAATAACTCTAATATTATTATCTTACGCAGTATCTGTTTGAATATACACTTTATGTGTCTTAAGCATTAATTGAATAAAAATTGCCGTTATTGTGTACAGTAAATCACGAGTGCATCAGTTCCAATGCTTATTATTAGGTTCTATATAGTTCTATAGCTTAAGATGATGGAAGAAAAACTTTGCAAGCAGGGAACTAATGTATCTCGACCAGTCGTGTCCCACCGTCAATTCTGTGATGGGGGTGTGTGGTCAGAGGAACCACCATTTGCGATGATGCGTCCCGTGACCAGCTTAATTTAGATGGTTGCCGGTTAAAATATACGCAGTATTCAACATGTTAATACAACGACCGATATGCTGACCGTTTGTATAGTTGATTCAAGTGTGTGTTTTTCTACTTTACTTATTCCTTTTGAAGGTCGTAAATGCAAAATGTATTTGTTAAATTCCATTAATCAGAGTTTTATACTTTTATTTACGAGAATATACCAACAAATAAAGTTATAATTCTGTAAAACAAGAGTGATGTAGGGGTTAAAATCTGCATGTTTAAAAGCTTACAAAACACAAATTTAATAGAAAACATGAGAAAATGCAACCCTTTTTTTTCGACAGTCCTAATTAATACATTTCACTAGAAATACTCCAAATACTTATATTCATATCCCCATTTTCTATTAAATAAAACACCTTTAAAATTATTTGAAATTAGAGGAGTTCAAAATCTTCCTTTTTGATAGGTCACGTTAAGAAAATAAATTCCTTGCGATATTTTGCAAGACCTGGAAAATAGAAACTTTAGAGGGAAAAAGACGACGCATGAGCTGCAATCTGCCTGAAATATAATGTCTTTCTCAATTCCCTTTTACTCCACTTCAGAACACGCTTGTTTTGACGTCATAAGAAATTCTTATAAAGCGAAGTAGCATGCATAATGCATTTGCATGCTACAGCTGACAGGTGTTGATTGCTGAGATGACACAATATTTTGCTATAATTCCATAGAGCAAGATAAATGATAATGGTACATTCAAGCTGTAGATATACTTCGTCATTTTTGTAGTTTGTAGATATTTTCATTCAGAATTTTTTTCATGTACAATAATTATTTCACCATTGTGTAAATCATAACCATCATTGCGAGAAGAGATTAGCTTACAATGAATAGATCTAGGCCGTAGAATCAATATCAAACATTATACTACCCATCAGTAAGCACTTGAAAATTTGCAATTGGTTGAAAAATAGGTCTCCATTTATTACATTCTCCATATTGTGAAAATTTAGAATGATAATTCTCATTTAGAATTAACAGTTTACTCCATTCTTAAAAACAATCACCATGAGAAAAATTCTGAATGAAAATGACTACAAAAAAATGACGAAGTATATTTACCGCTTCAACTCGAAACTTCAAAGAAATCATTCATTTAGGGACCGCGTCAAAACGCAACCAGTGGTTGCCTGGTGGTTCAGCCGGAATAAAAAACATTCAACCACCCAAACCAGCCAGAAACGCTACACAACCACCGGTTGAGTTTTAAAGGACGCCCTTATGATTTTACGAAGTTATGTGTTCTTTATTTTATTTTTATTTTATTTACAACTTTCGGCTAAAAGCCAGGCTAATCCCAATAGTGCAAATGCATTAAATTCAAGGGACGCCTCCGTGGTGTGAAAGACAGAATATTGGAAAGAATTTTCGATTTTAGGTGCAGGAGGAAACCGAAGTACTCGGAGAAAACCTGCGAGGACGATTATGGATCGACAACCAAATTCACGTACAACCTGGGTCTGACCGGGAATCGAACCCGGCCCGCAGCGTTGAAAGGCGATGGCAGAAACACTGTGCCAACCCGTCCCTCCTTCTTTACGTATTCTTAGGTATCCTGGGAATTTGACGTCTTCTTGACTTCGGATGTGGGCACTTATATATGATGGTGTTTGGGGTTATCGTAGGGAGTGTGGTTCATCTTTAGTTTGAGAAACAAACCAGAGTTGCTTCTATGCCAATATTATTACATGTATAATCAAACATGTCGCTGTTTCTTTGTTAGATATGTGTGCACTCCCACCACCATCCGCCTCAAATAAACGCTAATAATTACTTTAATCATATTTTAGCTGTCTGTAATACATCATATTAATGTAAACGTGTAATGCAAGCTTACAAAAAACACCATCTAGAGAACATGTTCATCTTACTATTACCTAACTGTTTAAGAAATTGTAACATAAGAAAGTAAATTGTGCGTGAATATTTGGATTAAACTATTTAATAAGCTTCAAAAAGAAAAATGAAATCTTAATTTTATTCTTCTAAAGTCACTTCAACTTACAACACTCTATTAAGGATTTTGTTTAAAAACACTTCAGTCTGCGATGTCATCCTATCAATTCTAAGTATCTTCGAGCATGCTGGAGGATTTCGTCGTATCTTCAATGCAATAAGCCAAACTGGCATTTAAAACGGCTCCGAATAATGTGTTCTTTATGTCAAGTACGTGTCTTACAAAGTTGTTTCAGACCTGTTGGAGCACGCTTCTGTGTTTAAATACAAAGATTAAATGCCAACAACGTAGGCTTAGTATGTCAAAATGAACAAAGAGTGTAAAACATTACAGTAGAACAGGTGTATTTGACTATTTTAAAAAGATCATAGAAATTTGTTTTATTCAATGTATATAATATAAAATGATATATAGACAAAAAAGATTCATCTGAATCTGACTCCGAATAATAATCGTTACTTGGCTGGGGATAAATGAGATGTTACGGCGTATGCTAAATGGTGCTAATTGCATTTGAAATAAAATTTCTAAATATCGAATCTGTGTTGGAGCACGCTTCTGTGTTTAAATACAAAGATTAAATGCCAACAACGTAGGCTTAGTATGTCAAAATGAACAAAGAGTGTAAAACATTACAGTAGAACAGGTGTATTTGACTATTTTAAAAAGATCATAGAAATTTGTTTTATTCAATGTATATAATATAAAATGATATATAGACAAAAAAGATTCATCTGAATCTGACTCCGAATAATAATCGTTACTTGGCTGGGGATAAATGAGATGTTACGGCGTATGCTAAATGGTGCTAATTGCATTTGAAATAAAATTTCTAAATATCGAATCTGTATCGGGTTTTTTCCCTTTTTTTTTGTTGTTGTTGCTTCAAAGCATATATTTTTTAAATGGTGACTTTGTACATGTTGTAGATAGATCATATCAGAATAAAAATGGTTAGAATGTCGCTGAGTAGGATGAATAGCTCAATGTGAGGATGAGGATGATGCCAGACTAGAACTTAATACGGTATCTGTTCGCTCCACGAAAGTAGTCAGCAGCTGTCGTCCTATACAAAATGCAAACCATTCTATGCCCATCGGACCTTCATGCTCTCCTTCCTCAGCGATACTAATATATCATCAGAAGAGCCACCCGATCCAGTCTGTCCATGCCTTGCCATGCTCTTGCCGTTCATGTATCCAGGACTGTTTCCACTGGCCGGACTTTCATCCACGCAGCTGTACATATATGGAATAGCTTGCCATATAAAGTAGTCAGCGATATCTCTGATGACACCTTTTAATGACACCATTTAAGAGGAGAGTGCATGGATATCTTACTGTCTTATGTCATGTGTTTAAAGCACACCAGTTCTCCTTTTGCTGTGAACCACTGACTAGGCCATCACTTCAGCATTTTATAAAGAAAACAAAAAGATATGAAAATCCAACTTGGCTGACATGTGTTACTTCTAATCGTATCACTTGCACCTCCATCCATACAGAGGAGCAACTTGATCCAGAGCAAGATTTACTTGCTTGAATTAGTCATTCAGTTAATTTTGCGCCCTGTGTGTCATTGGAAATAGGACAATTTGTCCATTAAATAGACACACAAATTATGCTTTATGTTTGGAATATATTATGTTACCTTTAAATCATTATTGAACTGCACTGAACTTTATTTTGATATATGGAAAAATAAAAATAAAAAATTAATAATAAAAAAAGAAAGAAATGCGCCCATCAATTTTCGTTTGTATCATAATGGAATAAATTGCCTTTCGCTCCACTCTACTATTGACGATATCCCGTGAGTGCATCATTTCAGATTATTGACTCTTAGTTCTAGGTTCTATTGATGTCAGATATTACATGACAGCAAGGGAAATTGGAAGATAAAGCTATGCCTGGCAGGGAAATAACGTGTCATGACCAGCCGTGTCTCGCCGGGAAGGGTTGTGTTGTGTTACATGGTCATTGGATTGATATTATACCACAAGAAAGACACTAAAAAATCGGATGTAATAAAAAAGGGACGAAAAGAAACAAATACAGGTCAATCATACATGCACACGTTAATCACATATATTAACCACTATTTGTATTTATATTAATTACATGGCTTATGTATATATGTGGCTGTCCATCCCGTATGAGCCGTAAATGCAAGAAACTTCATTTTGCGCTTCATGTAATACATGTCACAGTCGTAATTTACCGAAATTGATTTTTGACAGATTCACAATCCTTGTGCTTACTACAAAATACTGTTCTGTTTCAAGGAAAAGGAAATATTTAATACATCTGCACATTTTTAAGACAATCAACAGAAAATGTAGGGCTATTAATCTTTAAACACGCTTATCGCAGTTATAATTCTAACTCCCTGACAACCTTTGACGGACCATAACTTGGCTTCTGGAAATTTAGTTCATTAAGGAATCATTTTAATCCTTATAGCATGGTATTTGCAAATATTTAAAAACAAAAGTGAAAATGACAAGAGGCTGCATTTACGGCTGGTTTGGGATGGACGGTCACTTATGGAATAAAATGTCTTTAGCTCCACTATATCATTCATGATTTACCGTGAGTGAATAATTTCCAACTATTGACTATGACCACCAGGCTCTATTGATGCAAGGTATTACATGGCAGCACGGGAAATATAATAACTGTTAAACCAAGCTATGTCTATAATGTGTCAAGACCCAGGCGGGGGCGGCCGCTAACCTATCGATTTAGAACACAGAAGAAGCTACTAAATTTATCGACTAGGGATTTCGAAAACGCAAATTTGGGGAACATTTTACGTGTATTTCTATTGGCGCTTTGATGTTGATTTTTTTTTCAAAATTCATATTTTTACCTTTATTCAAATAATAATAAAAGTACTCATATAGTGACACACTTCATTATATTATTCTAAATCTGCTGGGGTTCACGGATGAACCCCATTCAGAGCAAAGTAATTCAAGTTTATTCGAGGATTTACTTTTCTACGTATTGGAATTAAACGGCCGATACTGCGGCGGGATATCTGTTTGTGAGGAGGCATGGCCATCGTCTGTCAAGACCAGTGTTCCCGCTAGCAGGAACACTTGTCACGACCAACCGTGTCTCACTGGGAAATGCTTTACTTTTCAATATTATTGTTTAGGACTTTGTAATATTTTGGCAAGCGGGATGTTACCGAAACTATTTAACTGGCACCATTACGGCTTAACTGGTATGGTATAAGTAACCATTGGTAGTTGGATTATTTGAATATCTTTCAGCTGCCATTATATTTGTTTTAGCAAGAGTGTTTCTATGCTGTTTATTTAAATCGAATGAGACACTGTGCCTTCTTTTTACTTCACTTAACAGCACACTTTTTTGACGTCATCGGAAAAATACTTCTTAAGCATTGCCATTAAGCCATTTCATTGAATACTTAATGCTTTGCTATGTCCCACAGCTGCCTGGTGTTGAGTAAAATAACATTTGCATCTATCCCCTCGTATAAATACATTACTTCAATTAAAAACTTCTTTCAAAATCAATTGCTTTACGATATGTGACCCATCATACCGAAAGGTACCTTAAGGTCGGCATAGTAAATTACGAGATACGGGCCATTGAAGCTAAGCATAGTCAAAAATCATGTCCAAGGTCGAATGTCTAATTTCATTAAAAACGTTACCTTTGAAGTGTATTCCATCATATTAATCAGTCTCCACTATCCAAAACATACAACAAATGTTTTAAAAAACGAGATAAAACTCCTTTCTCCATTCAGGTTTTACCAGTTCAGAAACTTTTAAGTCAATTTTTTCAGAACTATAGTTTTCTGCATCAGCCCGATGCCTTTTACCAATTTGGATGTAACTTTGCAACCGAACATCCAATAACCAAAAGCAAGGTGTCATTTTAAAGCTTTAAAAAAAATCAATTTTCATTTTGGGACCCTTAAGATACCTTTCGATATGACGGGTCACATATTACACTAAAGATTGTTTTTAGCGCACAGAAGGTCAATGTATGCAGACTTCCAACCGATCTCATCATAGCTATTTGCTTCACATATGTATCAGTTGCAGAGAATTGGAAACATGATATTTGTCACTTGCAAGAGCACTAGCAATATATTCTAAAATGTTATCGATTTTTTTCCATACACGTTCCCTTGTGAATCATTTACAGTGAGCTTTAGATTATATACATTGTATCTACTGTCAAAGAAAACAAACATTTTTCGTAACTAATGTGAATGTAAATCAATACAATTGTTGAGTTCAAATGTTTTGCCCGTGTATTTTGTAATCCGTAGTAAAATATTTTGTTAACCCATTGCTTTTTCTATTCACTGGAGTCAATAAGTATAGATAATCCCCACTTGAGAAATTGCAATCCTTGACTGTCCTTTTGTGTTTACACGATAAAAAGCACAACCAAAAATCTCTAGGCGTTATGCTTTTCGATGAAGACAATAGCCTATCCTATACTTTGATTGACAGGCCTCTTTTGTGCGGTAAAATTAATTCGATACTTCTATTGTGATTTACGATTTAGTTAACAAAATCCTTTGTCCTTTAATGAGATAACGGACAGAACATTTGAACTAGCTAATTGTATCTACCGTCACAGAAAACGATCATTTTTCATAACTAATTTGAATGTAAATCAACACAATGTTTTAAGATGTTCGTAAATCAAATGTCCGTATAAAACGTCAGATTATAAGGAAAATTTAAATATGTTTCATAGACATTCATGATGAATCACTTCGCCAAAACAAAATATGGTACACATATTCATGATATTGTACGTTGAAAACTGCAAGATATTTATATCGTAATATGAAACTCATGCAAGTACACTCGATGTGAAGAGCACTTGATACCTCTACCCTCAAATGACAATCTAATAACGCCCACTCATCTGTCAATCCGTCATTTACAATACTACTCATGAAGGTTTATCCTATTATTAAAGAAGCAAAATATATTTACATGTATAGATAACCTACGATACTAATATATTTTACTAGGAATTATTTCCTATGAAGTTTTATAATGTTATGGTTCAATCATTCTTTTTTTATCAAAAAACACATGAGAATAACAAAGAAAGCACATATAACCCAGGGCAAAGATTTTGAAGTCGTCCTGGTGAATTTCAATCAATTTTTTATATGATTTTAACATGTGGCTGAGAATACTCCATGTGAAACGGCCCTGCTGGAGAGAAGTCTGGCAGTTATTTAGGACGTGGAGAAGAGTTTGAGTATTATTACAAAGTTTGCATTTTACGCTGACACGTTTACCCCAGGTCTTAAGATTTGTAAACGTGGTCAAGAAGTCAATGCAAGATCTAACAGCAAAACTTAGAACACTTCTTGGTAGGTTATAAATCATGGATCTCCATGTGAGGTCTGATCTTTCTGCCTCAATATGTTTCAGCATACTACCCTGGACGACTAAAGGTTGAATAAGTCTCTCCACTGCTCGAAATTGGTATCTTTGAGAATCTGTTTGATGTTACCTTTTACCGCCGTTCATTTTTGTTTGGGCGAAACGGAAGCTATGGAAGCTTTAGCTTTTTGAAAGATTTTATTCCATTGCTTGCTACCAAATTTGTTCATTTTCCGCTTCCATTGAGATTCTCTCAAGATTTTACAGTGAAGAGCATGAACAACCCTGTCGTCTCCCTTTACAAGGCCCTGGCATAGGACATCGTATGGGCTTCAAGGTAAGTATCTGAAAGTTTGGGGATGGAAATTATACACAACAACGGTGATTTTCCCTTTTATTTGGCGGACTTTTATTGTAAAGAAGACGTCTTTTTATGTTATGTGTTTATCAATTTACAGATAGCAAGATCTACAATAATCTAATGTCAATGAACATTGGCATGTTATTGCACTGACATAATGTGCATATACACCAATATAACTACCGCCGAAAGTGTTTCAGAAGATTCAAATATGTGACGGCTCGCATTAGTTCTGAAAAGGCAAATTTTTAACATTTAACTATTATAGAGGGCATTAGTTATCGTTGTCGACAACGATAATTAGAAATATAAGAATATCTAAATGATTCGATATAAAGGGTTTGAATTTAACTATGATTACCACTAATACTTTAAATGATGCAAAAATCTCAAAATGCATGGGGTAAAGTTTTGGGATGATGCTGAACTTGTCCAATGCCCCTTTAAGAATAATCGATTGACCAAATACCAATTACAAGCATAGCCATCTGTGAAAGGAAAAAATAATAAAGATATAAGCCACGAAGTTGAGAGTAGAATTTGTAAATCTTTCTGTTAGATATAAAAGAAAAAAATAGGTTCAAAAGAATGACCTATGAAAAAGACCAACAAAAAAATGAATTATTTGTATGAAGTATTATTTAGTTTTCTTGTAGTTGTAAAAACAAACTTGTGAATAAAATCCAATTTAAAACAGACTTTTCTTCTGAAGCCTTAGTCTAGACCTGCCAATTCAAATTTTATTTTATTGTGCATTTTATTACTTTGTTTTTGTTCGAATATTTTGTGTTTATTTGAATCTCAAAATTTACCCCTTTTCTACAAAGCAGAGCGAGCTCTCAAAACAAGGTTTCATTTAAAGAAAATGTTTATCATTTATTCAAACCCTTTCTGCGCTAAGCATAATATTTATGGAATCATCAAGTATTCTTTGCGTCCTACTTATTCTCTCTACACATGAAATGTAAATATACTGCAGAAAATCATTTCAGACGTCTCCTGAATTGTTTACAACTTACAAATAATGGATCGTTTTCCGGATTTACTGTGTGCTTATAAAAGAAATGATCAATCTTCCCTGCTACATCTTGACATCATGTTACTAGAGGAGTTACTGTTCCTATTTTTAATTTGTAGCGTACTTTACGTAATATTGCTATCCATATCGTCTTTATTAGAAAAATATATTCATGTACAAGTGATGTTTTTAGTATACTTGATAATTTTGATTTTCATTTAGGTAAAACAAACGTATTTATTTAACGTATTGAAAAGTAACACACTATATATGAAGGTGGCACAATTATGCAAAACAATGATTTTATTCAAAGCAAAAGAATTAGGTAAAGACTTTTTTTAAATATATCAAAACAGTGTCTGATATAAATACTTCACCAAGGCAATATTATTTTAAAAAAATACCTTTCTTTAACAAACATTGCCTTGAGTTGTTTAAATATTTGCTTAGTTGTTGTTGTTGTTTTTTTTTTCTTTTCTTTTCTTTTCTTTTCAAACAAATCCCGATAATGTAACAGGGGCTTGCAAATTAAGTTACGTTTCTGAAATAAAAACCTGTTCAGAATCATAACTGGAATTAAAACTTATTGAGTAAAGTCAAGTGACATGAAAATGTTTCTTTCATTTATCACGTCCCCAAAGTAACGGGGCGTACATGTATCATTGTAGTGACTTCTTTAAAGATTTTCAGGTCAAACTGATCAAAAAGACACACATTAAAATAGGTTAAACAAACATGTTGTTTTATAAAGGTTGATTAATGGTATATCATCTTTAGGGGCACACCATTAGATTTCCAGGGGCAGGAAGTTTGTCGAAAAATGGTCCCCCTTCACAGGCAGAAGGGGAAAAAATTCCCCGTGAACATGGAATAGGCAGAAAAATAGTAATTTCTAGGAAATCTAAAGGTTCGACCCTTAAGGGCTCTGTCACACATCAGAAAACGCACAAACAACGTACGAATAACGTACACTGCTTTAGTATTCGATATACATGTATTTCAAAGACCGAAACAGTGTATGTTATTCATAAATTTGGGCTCTTTACGGTGATATGTGACGGAGACCTAACATCTGAGTCTGACGTGCTTGTTTAGAAATGTTGGTTAATCGTATCATCTTCTATTCGTGCTAGGAATTTATGCCTAATGACTGATAATATTTTCATTGACACAATAACTGTCTTTTATATTATTAGTTTGTATTGGTATCATTAACTTGACATTTCTCTATAGACCTTTTAAAAACCCATTCGGAAATCTCCGGTTCATTGATCACATGCATGGCCAATTTTTCAACAAAGCTCATTGGTATGCACGATTTTGTCAACAAAATTTTCCGAAAATTATCTCGCATTTCAGTGAAATAAAAATGAAAAATAAATAGAACCAGACCCATACATTGCTGGATACACTAATTCTGAACAACTTTTGGCTGATGGCACCATACACTCACTGATACAAAGAGTGAAATTTCCATTTGAAATCGGCTGATTAAGCTTAAGATTTCAAGTCACATCAGGGCGATCACGCTTAAAGTGACTCGTTAGTGCTAACGCTAATTATAAATTCGAACTCGTACGCAACCAGTTAACGAGGACGCGAACTTAACATTCTGATTATTGTGTTGAAGAGTCACGTTTTCTGTCGGCAATTGCCGGAAAGTGTAAAATCAGCTTCGGAAATTCTCGGAAAGTCGTGTTTTGAAAAGGTCTATTGAAAAACATTTTTGACGAAATTATTAAATGTTGGTAGCACATGTATTGTCAGATTGAAGCTCTTGACTTGTACGTTCGAGCATTCGTTTCGAAACGATGATTTGCGAAATTGTTGATCAATATACCTGGGGAGCTATATTCTGATTAAAGCAATACTATAAGATTGTGATCAAAAATTGTTTATAGTAAAAACAGCATAAAATGGAAGAATGTGACTATCTAAAAGCATTTTCAAGTGTAGTTTGTGAAAAAACTGTTTGCCACCAAAAAATGGATAAAAAGCACATGCATCCTTTCCTATACTATATCATGTGGAATTAAATTCGGGATCCTCAATTTAATTCAACAAATGTCCATAACAGAAAAAGTAAGCATCTTTGAGCCAAATCGTTTGGAGGGTATTCATATCTACCAAAAACAAACCCAATAAGCCCAAAAAATCAAAAGTCATGAGTGACAGGGGGCGCTTCATTTTTAACACTTTATAGTATTGCTTTAAATGAAATACCGCATGGTTTTCGGTCTGAACAAGTTTGATGACATAAAATTGGTACAATTGTCGGCAAATTCTGATCGAAATAAAATATTTTGTCATTTCGTTTTGGACGACATGGATTTTGAGAACACTTGAAACATTTTTTTTTTTGAAAAAATAAAAAAATCTTGACAAATACGATTCATATGATTGATGAGAAATCGACACCCGCTTCTTTAGTTGCCTGTGTGCTAAATACGGAAAAAACGGGTGTAGCTTTTAAGACTAATATGCTGGGCCCATATTCATGAAACCCTGCTAAGCTAGTTGCCTGCTAGGCCCTAGTTGGCTGCTAAAATGGCTAGCTGGCAACTACGTAGCAGCCTACTAATTTCTTATTCATGAAAGCCTGCTAAGAACCCTGCTAACTAGTTGCCTGCTAAGAAAATTTAGCTGAATGGTCAAGTAAATTTGCTTGGGTGTATTTGGGTA
>JXSR01S059224.1:27017-38643 GCA_000969725.1 Ophiothrix spiculata | reverse complement strand
TTTTTCTTTTTAATGGTAATCAAACATCAATCCATATCTAGTCCAGTGTAGGCTTGACGCATTATGAGCTATCATGTCATTCAAATCTGTTGATCACTACTGGGTGTCCCAGAAAAAAACCTTACAATCGTTGCGTGTAATTTTCTTGAGTTGACGATAGCTACAAAGTATGTAAAGGTTGCATTTTATAGCCCATGAATTGAACTTCTAGATGGACTTTCAAAATGACGACGGTTTTGACTTGAAAGATCAAACGTGATACTTCAATGATACCAATGCAAAAAGACGTTCCTGAAAAAATGTAATTAGAAAAAAGAAAATGTTTTCTCAGAATATAGTGCTCTAACTTTGCATTTTGTTTGCTTCATGAAGTGACTGTTGTTAGTTTAGTGCAGCACTGATCTTATCCAAAGAAGCAAAATAGCAAAAGTGCAACCGAAAATTACAGCTAATAGAAATTAAGGAGGTACGCTCACGATTATGTTCTGTAACCTTTCAAAATGTCAATTCTTACTCAGATTCGTATCAATCATGTTTCTGTCCTTGGTCATTTCATTTGTTATTAATGTCATCGATTAAGAAACATGTTCAATAATTATATGCATTCATAATGATATGTACCCCAGGGACGACATTAAACAGACTGAATGACTGCTTTGTTATCGTTATTTTTTACAACAATTTACCATAGAACAGACTGAATGACTGCTTTGTTATCGTTATTTTTTACCACAATTTATGTTCACTACCTGACAGTTTACTTATTTTGGTCAATGTATATATCCCCTTTACGCCTTCATTGTTTTTTCTTTTGGTAATTTCTTCTGGGCTGATAATTTATGAAAAAAGATAAATCAACGTTAACGGTCGTCATCTTACATTCATCAAATATGGCTTGTTTGTATAAGCCTATAGCAGTGGTTCCCCGTTAAGAGTGCTTCTTATTTTTTCATCATATTTCTCTACCGTTAAACTCGTAAAAACATCATAATTTATTATTTTTATTTCTATTTGGTTTAAACAACAGTGCAGGAACTGGCAAAGACCAGATAAAAAATCATCTTTGATAAAAAATAAACCATGTTTTTGGTCAATATGACTTTACATTTGATAACTTTGATAACAGATTTACATCTCTGAAATCCTTCTTTTAAAAAGGTCACTTTTAACACTTCACCAGCGATTTCTTTAGTGTGTAATATCCAAGGCTTTTATGCATGTTGTCGCTTCAATTCCCTGGGGCATTTCACTCAACTCAAATTGCCCGCATTCAGAGCAAGGGAAGGGAAGTCGAGGTTTTATTTTTTACCGACCACTTTAACGATAACAGACGTGTATAAAAGTGAGCTTGGATTCAAAATGAGAAATACAAATCTTTATGTTTTCATAGCTGTTGTTATGGAAATGTGCAAAACTGTTGACGTAATTCGCACACCACTCCCCCAAACCAATCCTTTGTAATGTTGCAGCTCTTATTGTATTTAAAAGCGGACTTAGTATTAAATAACTTTAACTTAATTGGTATCAACATGATCGGCAAACACATTTTCCAACTTCTTTTGATAATAATTCTTCCGTATTTAAAAAAAAGTTTTTTTGGATATTAGATAACATAAATAGTCTTAGTCAAGATGGGTTTAAGTCAACATAACTTAGAAAAAGATGAGACTAAATGTAACACTGTACGTCACATCACATATCCACGTATTGTTAATATAAATTGAATGAATACATCAAATCTGATTCCATTAGGTATTGCCAAGTGCCCATGGACTCGAACATTGCATAGTTTAAGGCACTCAAGATAAAATGCTGAAGGTAGCATCGTCCCTTGTGGTTAACAGTGGAGATTGAATTCATGAGTTTCATAAATGGTGGATTTTGTGAACAGCTTCAATTATGCCAATATGCTCGGAAAAAAGTTATTTTAATGTTTAAATTAGATTGTATTTTTTAAGAAAACTCATCTTAAAATTGTAAAATATATAACGTGGGTATGTGGATATTAAAAGAACAATGTTTTGTTTTAACATGTTATACAATAAGTGACATTGTCTTTGGCTCATTCTATAGAAAATATATATATTGGTGAAATGTAATCAGAAATTTTCAGATGAGGGGCGAGCAGGGGCGAGCAGGGCACATGCATTTCATCTTTATTTCCTGCTCAGCACACTCTATACTTTATAGTCCACATACTACGCTATGATTAGGGCCTTGTTTTGAGCTTAGTGTCATCTCTGTTACTCTGTTACTCTGTGGTACTGGTTTTGGACTTGAATCAGAAATAGGTCCATCCAATATCATGGATCTGTTACATATTACCCTAAAAAATTATAGAAAACATGCATTTTTGCTAAAACTTCTTTATGTATTTGGGAAAATTTGGTATCATATGAAAGGTCTGTTTATACTCTAGTTATGTACAAAAAGTGAACTTTTCATGATTTTAATTAATGAAGTTATACTTGAAAAAGCATAGGATTACATGCAAAAGTGTACGAAAGTTATGATTTATAAACACATGTATTATTAAAAATAAAAATGCTGGGGTCATAATTGTTTGAATATATCTCAATTAGATATGTATAATGCTAAAGCATGTATCGAATATTGACATGTCATCCAAATTTTGTTGTTTCTTAATTGTTTATATGTGGGTAATTTTCTCTATACATTACTGTACAAAACATGCATTTACACTCCAAAACTTTAAAACGACGGATCTTTTGACCGAGTCGACGTAAATGGTAAAAGTTATATATTTTTCAAAAGGAAATTTGTTGAGGAATCCAATTATGTGATTATTTTATAGGTTGTGTGTACATGAAAAATCTTTTGACCGATAAATGTCCTAACAATTAATGAGTCGTTTCATAGATTTTGACCATCTTCAATATTTTGACCACAATGAAATTGGTCACCAAATGAATTATTTTATGGAAGGCTATCATAACATCCTTCAAGTAACGTTTGAGTCATCTGGATACACCTTTCCTCAACAAAATCTCATTGGTGCCAAGTTGGTTGACCAAAGTGCACTTTTTTTTTTGCACCCTGTATAATTTTTACCCATCCCTAAAAATTAGACTAATTCAGGTAAAATTGAAATCCTCGGAAAGTAAGCTTTCTAAAAATATCTAACTTAGTAGGTTTTAAGTGTATATATTCAGAGTTACGATCCATTGAATACAAATTGGCATGGTTTTACCAATGTTTTGTGTGAAACCAGTTCATGACTTACGTCCTTTTATAAAACAAGCACTCAAGATCGTTCATGCAGTAAGCCTCTGATTCTTTTATTGATCATTAATTACGACAAGTGATAAAAACCTCTTCATGTTTAATAAAAGCCTAGTGACCTTGTTTGGCATAGGGGTAATTGTAATTGTATATCAAATGAAACATTCATTCATACACTGGGACGATAAATACTTTATCGTCCCAGTTCATACATGAGTCATTTTTGGAAATACTACATATGGCAGCTGACTCCTTTGTGAGTTTCTAAGTGAGGATTTTGGAGGTAATAATAAATAGCTGTAAACCGGGTCTGAATCGCAAAGCGTGAAAAACCTGTCGCAGCTTCGGCGTATTTTTCTCAAAAACAGTTGTGTTTTACCCCATAAAGGTTGGTATCATTGTAATCTTGACAAAATAAGCTACATTATGATATATGTTTCAGGATACAATGACGAATTCGTGACGAGATATTGATGTAGAAAATCAAATTTTTAGGAAAGTCAGCTTTTTACTCAGCCATGTAACATCTCATGTTGGTCGAATGCGTTCACAAATTACTTCACATTAAAGCTTTAAGTCTATGCTATCGGATGAAACAAGTTTTTTGATCTGTTGATTTTTCTACTTTTTCTAAAATACGCCAAACCTCAGCCAATCGTATAGCATTTGGTTTTACATAGCGTTAAGCGAAAAACTCCCGGATGTAGATTGGCCTGTATTTTAATAGCTAATCAGCGAGGCGTATTGAGCCGACCCACACTGCTGCGGTGGCGGGCTGTATAAATCGTTTAATAATTATAATAAAGATGAAACGTATGTGAGGGGCAAGACAATTTTGCAGTGGGGTGGGGGGCGAAAGGGTTCTTGTTCAGACACAAAAAGGTACACCCCAATTTTTTTTTCTAGCAAATCATCCAAATTGTGCTATTTTTTTTTTAATTGTATTATTTTGGTGCAAAATCAGAGTTTTTTCTTAAATTATTGCCAAAATGTGAAAACAATTGAAAAACTAACCCATAAAAGGGTTAAATTTTGCACAGTTACTAATGTAATATATATTGAAAGCCTGTACTTTTCTTGATTACATTTTGGGAGCAAGCGGGTGGGGCAGACGTGTTGTCTTTGGGGCTAGCCACTCACTACACCCCCACTGTATTGGTGTTAATAAAAATCTTCATACATTTGTTCGGAAGTCACGTAAAAACCTGCACGAATAGACTTCTTCATGGGGTATGCATTTCATGCAAGTACTGGGTATTATTGATTAATTGATTGATTTGGTTCTGTTGATTTCTACTTATTTATGTTTTGTAATGTTGAAAATGGAAAAATACTCTGCACTTATTCTTGCACTTGTGTCTCCACTCGGATCTGGAAATTTGTTCAGCACCGTGTACACATTGAAAAACAAGAATGTGACTTTAACTCTGACAGATGTTATACTTGGCGTTTTAGATTTAAATAATAGTATTTTCATTCTTAAACTTTGTTATCTTACTTGCTAAATAATATATAATGTCAGGGGCAATAATTATATGTTGAATAGTACTGCATAAGAAACATCTACACAATTGAAAAAAATTAATACATTGCAGAGAAAATTAGTATAGAGTGGAAGAATTGCAAAGTAAGTAAGTATAAGTAAATATATAAAGTAAGTACTTAATTAAATACATCTCTGGAAATATGACGGAAGGAGCTTTCATATTTAATCATAAAGTGGCATATTGTAAATTTTGAACACAGATTGATAATTTAATAAATAAGGCGATGTTTTGAAGCCCAAATTAAATCAGACGTTTGCCACATTTCATTTGAGGACTTGCGTCACAAATAGGTCCCTCAAATATCATGGATCTGTTACCCTAAAAACTGTAGAAAACATGCATATTTGCTAAAACTTCTTTACGTATTTGGGAAAGTTTGGTATCATATGAAAGGTCCATTTATGCCCTTTTTATGTGTGAAAAGAGAACTTCTCATGATTTTAATTAATGAAGGTATACTTGTAAATTAGGGAACATGATGGATCAGGTGGATGAGGCGACGGTGGATGAGGCGCGTATGTTAAACATACTGGGATATTAATGTTTTACTATACTTCAATGAGACATGTTTAATGCTAAACATGTATCGAATATTGACATGTTATCCAAATTTAGTTGTTTCTAAATGGTTTATATATGGGTAGTTTTCTCGATACATTACTGTGCAAAACATGTATTTACACTCGAAAACTTTAAAACATCATATCTTTTGACCGAGTCGACGTAAATGGTAAAAGTTATACATTTTTCAAAAGGAAATAAGTCGGAAATCCAATTAAGTGATTAATTTTTAGGTAGTGTAAACATGAAAAAACTTTTGACCAATAAATGTCACAAAAAATGAGTCGTTTCATAGATTTTGATCATCCTCAGTATTGTGATCACAATGAAATTTGTCACGAAATGAATTATTTTATGGAAGGCTATCATTACATCATTCAATTAATGTTTTATGTCTTCTGGATACACCTTTTCCCAACAAAATCTTACTGTGCAAGTTGGTTGACCAACAATCACTTTTATTTTATCTTGTACCCTATATAAGCTTTCCAGCAATATCTAACTTTGTGAGTTTTAAGTGTATATATTTATAGTTGGTGGCATTTCATGAGGTGGGTCAAAAATGTGTTACATGGACAAAATGGTCAAAAAAACAATTGTTTGGTATGATTTTAGTATTATTGATCTCTTTCAATTCAAGTAACTTTTTAGCCAAATATCACTTTTGTTTTGGTATATTGAGCTAATTAATGGTTAATTACTCCATAGACGGCAATGCAAACTGTCATTTTCAAACGCGTTTTTCTCAAAATTACCTGTTTTTACTAAAGCAAGTCATAAATTGGAATGATTAATGGTAAACAGTTCATTTTTTCAGGATATGTTCTAAACACTTTAATATTTACTTTGATGCATTAAACTTGAAACAGACCCCTTAGGGTCTTGGTGATGATGACCTTCAATTAATTAGAGGCGGCTATACAAGGGGAGAAAATGGTGATGTTTCAAATCATTCTGTCCTAATTCCTATTTGATGCAGCTTGATCCCCTGAACATTTTGACACCAAATTTGTCAAAATCGGACAAAAAATGAGAAGGTGCTCCCAAAAAAACTGATCGAGGGGGGGAGGGGATCTTAGAAAGGTCTAAAAATGATAAAGATGTCAATAACTGTAATTATATACCAAATTTTAGCCATGTTGGTGACTATCTGTATGTATTTGAGGTCACAGAATCCATTTGTGAATGTTCCAGCAGTGTCAAACCTTCCAAAATGGCGATATTGTCTCAATTTGGATATCTACCGCATCCGTAGGCACCGCATCCTTAGGCACCACCACCCTTGTACTGCCGAGTTCAAACCATTGTCTCTCTTAAATTATGTAACCCATGAAAACCAAATTACTGCCACGAATAGCAGAAAGTATAAGCTTTCAAAGGAGACATTAAACAAGTCAATAGGCTAAGGAATAGTGAATTTACATCAAAATAAGTTCGAGAAGCCATGAAAAAATGTAACAACACCACCTTTTTAGCATACCCACCTAATGAAATGCCACCAGTTATGATCCGTTGAATACAAATTGCCATGGTTTTACCAATGCTTTTGAGTGAAACCAAAAATATAACCAGTTAATGACTTACGTCCTTGTACAATCCCACAGGAAAGTGACAATAGCATCAACATCTGACATGTTGGAAATTGAATATGCTACAAGCGCATCTGCAGCAACTGTCTGATAGATGATACGATTTGACGTGATATGGTATAAACAAACTTATGGATTTACAGTTGATAGCATATTCTCAATTACAAACAAATCCAAATATAGATATTTATAATATATTATTCAATTCAAATCCCCTTTTTCGAAATGTCCTTCTTTCACACAATAAGTAAACAACCCAGGGATAACGTTGTGATTGGATCAGAAATATGTGATGGCTCACCCTGAAAGGGGGGACTTTGCCGATTATATCAATTTTGATTTTATCATTTCATCTGTTACAATATTTTCTAAGCTTTAAGATGACACCATACCTGTTTAAATTGATCAAGGCAATCACATTTAACAACAGAAAATCTGCTGAAAATTCTTATTATTTTCTTTATTGTTTGCTGCCAATTTTCATCAGTTTCTCAAAAAGTGTTCTGTCTCAAAGTCCCCCTTTTTGGGGTGAGTCATCACATATTTGCTCAACACTGTTACAGAGAGATTGTTTTTGTCTGCGTTTCGACGCTAGGATTCGTCTAAATCAGGGGGGTAGGACATGACGTCATCAGATTTTGAATCTTCCATTCAAAAAACTTGAATTTTAATTAAAGCTCAAAAATTTCATTTTATGCCCTTATTTAATGTATAAAAATATACAGATTTCAAAACCGTTGAGGTTTGGACTTCAACCCCGGAAAACTAAAAAGATATTCTGATTATTTTGAATGTGAGCGATTGCAAAAATTATCGTGAAAACGGTTACCTCATTAATATTCATCACATCTGATGCGCCGAATCGTAGGTCATAGGGCGCAAGTGTATAAATTGGTTTAAATTCTATACAAGTATCGTACGTCATCATGGCCTACTGGTTAGGGTTTAGGTATACTACGCGGAAGACCAAAGTTCGATTCCCGTCGTGGTACTGTTTTTCTTTTTTGTAACTTCTATTTTTTTCTTTTCATGATTTACATCAGTATTTTAGGTTTTATTATTTTTTTAAATTCACTACATGTGTTTTTTTTTCAATATAAAAACAAATTTGAACCGGTATATCATACGGCCGTCGACACGGCACGGGGAGACACAAATAAGTCAAGTTGTCAGTACGATTTTGTCTGAGCGCGAGGAAATTTGGCATATAATAGGTTTGTGATCTTCCCGAAGTGATTTCTGGGGTTATTTGCAACTGTAAATATTTCCCTATTTTCAAATAAAAACTTTAGAAAAAAAAAATAAACACGTGATCGTGATCGCATCATCCTCGTTCCATTTTAATTCAAGGCAGTATTTTTGATTGCGGTGTTTCCTGTGGTCCCGTGCGTTGAAAAAGGGATCGTCCTACCACCACTGGTCTAAATTAAGATGCTTGAAACTTGATTAGCATAGAGCCATCTACGCATCCGGGTGATTTATCTCTTACTCTGACTCAACTTCCCGGATGTAGCATACATCAATAGCGGTCATTGTTCGTAGCGGTAATAATCGCAGTACTGACTACAGTCGTGACGAACGTAAACAAATCATACTTTTCTCTTTCCATGTGTTGCGTTCGATCAGATAAATTGTGATTTTCTAGAGTGAATACTTGTTATATTTTGAAACCAGTATATCAGAAAGGTAATAGAATACATTGTTTTACTGGCAAGTCTCAAATGATGAGCCAAGATGATAAATTTTTCGAGATTTTTAACTGAAAACTTTCGGAAGATGAAGTCCGCCATTTTGTGGTAAAAACGATATCCGCCATTTTGTGGTAGTTAGTGACATCAGCGTAGGTCGGTCTATGACAAATTGATGTATAAAATAAAACCACACAAAAATATGAACTAAATCCAATATTAATACTGCTCATTTTTGAAGTATTTTTCATTTCAGACCACTTCAAGCTTAATTTGAACCAGCTAGAGATAGAATTCCCTGTTGCAGTGCAGTCACCTCGTATTGTCCTCATTCTGAAGACTGAGAAGTAACTAGAAGTCGCTGTTATATTTTCAAAGAAAACATCAAGCAGACAGACGTACGAAGAATCACCCTCACATCCAATGATATCGTCACATAGTGACATTACGAAATTAAGTTATCAAAGCCGTGTTCACAGTGGTCCAGGAAGAAAATGTGAATGAAATTTGAAACCATTGACAAAAAAAAATAAACGACTCATTCACACTATTTGTGATGGCTCACCCCGAAAGGGGGGACTTTGCAGGTGATGTCAATCTTGATTTTATCATTTCATCTGTAGCAGCATTTTCTAAGCTTTAAAATGACACCTTACTTGTTGAAATTGATCAAGGCGATCACATTTTACAACAAAAAATCTGCTGAAAATTCTTATCATTTTCTTTATTTTTTGCTGCCTATTTTCAGCTGTTTCTTGAAAAGTGTTCTGTCGCAAAGTCCCCCTTTTCGGGGTGAGTCATCACATTTACATCAAATTGTTGAAGCATCTAAAGCGTTTAAATGCTATGTTGAAATTCTCATGTCTTCTTTGGTAATAAACAACTCGAGCGATGGTCATGAAACGTTTGATTTTGTATCCCTTAAGTGCTTGTGACCATTATTGTGAACTTCTAAAAATAAAAATGAATGAAATAAGTCGATCCACTTTCCTCTTCCCATAAGAACGTCATTAAGGACATACTAGTGCATTGTTGAAGCCACTCAAGTAAATTCATGAATAAAATTGAATGAGGCTATTAGAACCGATGTAGACAGAAGTTTACCATATGTAACCGTCCAGCCAAAACCAACAGTAAATGCCAGCTCTTGTCATTTTAACTTTTTTAATTATTTGCAAAGACCATGCTTTAAGGATTAAAATGACAACTCAATAGGCCGAATTCATAAAAATAGCAATTGCTAGGCTAGAAAAAGGGATAAGCAATAGCAATTGCTCGACAAGAAAAAGGTCAAGGTCTAGCAATTGCTCAAATTCTCATTCGTGACCTTGTGCTTTGGCTAACACCTTTTGCTTGAACGGATTAGCTAGCTCAATCAAACAATGCAAACAATGGTAGCGCCAAAGTCAGTTTTTTGTATCAGTAATCGTGGTCAGTTTGACCGCCAGGTTGAATTATAGGCCTTTTTTTAACTTTTTTGTTACAATAATACGAAAAAGAGTAAATTTAGTATGAACTGATGGCATTGGAGTTTTAAAAAAAGACCGTTTGGGGGCTATATGGTATATGCTCAAAAGGAGTACTATGTAGGCCTAATTTCATGATCTAACCTATTCTTTTCTTGATTTTTTCAGGGGGAAAGAAAGGGGCAATGCTTCTTTCAGGGGGGAAATTGCCCCCACCCCCCTTTGTCCCCTTCAGGCAACAGCACGGTCCTCCCCCTCCTTTTACCTAAAATTGTTATAAAATGGTGGACTTCGCCTGGAGCGCAAAAAATATTGCAAAACTGTGGCAATTTTATTTTAAAAATTGACATTATAGCTTGAAATTTCCACGAAGCGCGAATTTTTTTAACATTTTACATCTTAATTATAAAAAAGTGGAAAAATGCGACGGGCAAAAAAGTCAAGATTTTACAGTGGCACCTCCTCCACTTAGCGTGAGCAATTATAGGAGATGGGGTGGGTCCAGGCGCGTAGCTCCGGATGCTTTCGGTTTTTGGAGCTCTTGAGTCGGACGTAAGTCATTAACTGGTCATAATTTTTGTTTCACACAAAAATATTGGTAAAACCATGCCAATTTGTGTTCAACGCATTGTAACTCTAAATATATACACTTAAAACCCACAAAGTTATATATTGCTGGAAAGCTGATTTTCCGAGGATTTCAGTTTTACCTAAATAAACCTAATTTTGAGGGATGGGTAAAAATTATACAGGGTGCAAAATAAAATAAAAGTGCATTTTGGTCAAGCAACTTGGCACAATGAAATTTTGTTGGGGAAAGGTGTATCCAGATGACAAAAACATTAATTAATGGATGTAATGATGGCCTTCCATAAAATAATACATTTGGTGACCAAATTCATTGTGGTCAAAATACTGAGGATGGTCAAAATCTATGAAACGACTCATTAATTTTTGGGATATTTATCGGTCATAAGTTTTTTCCTGTATACACTACCTAAACATTAATCACATAATTGGATTTTCTTTTGAAAAATGTATAACTTTTACTAACTACGTCAGCTCGGTCAAAAGATATACCCTTTTAAAGTTTTCGAGTGTAAATGCACGTTTTGTACAATAATGTATAGAGAAAATTATCCACACATAAACCATTCAGAAACAACACAATTTGGATTTTATGTCAATATTCGATACATGCTTTAGCATTATACATATCTCATTTAATTATATTCAAAAAATTATGATCCCAGCATTTTTATTTTTAACAATACATGTGTTTATAAATCATAACTTTCTTACACTTTTACATGTTAACCTATGCGCGCCTCCTCCACCGTCGCCTCCTCCACCCGATCCATCGTGTTCCATAATTACTTTTTCAAGTATAACTTCATTAATTAAAATCATGAGAAGTTCACTTTTTACCCATAAATAGAGTATAAATAGACCTTTCATTTGATACCAAACTTTCCCAAATACATAAAGTATTTTTAGCAAAAATGTATGTTTTCTACCATTTTGTAGGGTAA
>JXSR01S059213.1:14060-25721 GCA_000969725.1 Ophiothrix spiculata | reverse complement strand
AAAAGGATCAAATTTGATCCCAAAAAGGATCAAATTTGATCCCAAAAAGGATAAGCTCATATTTGATACTTTATGGGATCAAATTTGATCCTTTCGTTATAAGAGTGTAGTGGAAAAAAAAATCAAATCGACCAGTCATTTTCATGCTAATTCAAATTGACAAAGTAGTTTTTGAGGATGCTGTTCAAATTTGTTTTGCCCATAAAATCAAAACTGAATAATTTGCTTTCTAATCTTAGACTTATTTCTGCAATAATGTCATTTGTATTTTCAACGTGCTAATTGGAGCAAAATTTCATTTTCATATATGAAAAATTCTTAGCATCCAAAATAAAGCCTCAAATGGCAACACAGTTGCATTTTTTCTCAAGAAAGAACTAGAGTGACATTGAGACAGCACTAAAACATATAATATTCAACATTTCAAATGGAAAATGGCTTTAACGGTTACATCAGACATTTCTATATTCAAAATGATAAAACCGGCTTGTAACCAATGACCCTTTTTTTATATTGGCTTCTTGCCAAGCTTTCTTGGCAAGAAAGTATTTAAAATACTCAATGACTCCCTTTTTTAATGGTCAGACACTCAATAACCCCCTTTTTTCTTAAAAGCTGCAGCCAATTTGTTTCGCTAACTTGACATTTTTAAGGAATTTTGAACGCATATTTTCCTAAATAACAATTTTGTAATTTTATAGCAATTTGAATTTGAAAATGGACTATTTTCTGTTCTGAATCATAGGGTATCACCTCAATGTTGGGGGTGGGTGGGGGGGGGGGGTGGCAGTGTTCCCGCTAAGGCCGTATGTCGCATACAATCGACAGGGCTCCTCCTCAGGCATCCTCAGTATATGGCCAAGAAACTTGAGCTGTCACAGCCATACCTGATTATCGATTATCAAAGGCGCAATATTTGTATCGTTGTAGATTCTGGGATTAGGGACATGGTCAATGCGCTTGATTCTATAGCATGATGTTGTGAAGGTGTTTTATATCGCTTGTCAGCACCGGTACCCATGATTCACAGCCATACAATAGTGTCACACCTGTTGTGTTAAACAGTCACCTTCATGTCAACAGGGAAAATTGTGCCTCTCCACCATATGGTCGAATCCAATAAATTGTACACAAAAGGGCATTGGACATCAAAATTTCAGAAGCATCAGATTTTAAGCATTTATTTGATTGAAGCTGCAGTGCTGTTTATACCAGGGTCTTACAGAGTGTCATACAGAACATGAAACAATGATTCTAACCAGAAATGTACATGTGTGTTTTTTGGTGTTACCTACGAATTTACACTAAATTTGGGTCTACTTATCTATAGCTAAAAATTTGAGTCTATTATTCAAAACCCGGAATGTTCCTTGATAGTTAAAATAAAACACATTCAATGCTACATACATCAAAATACTTAGCCCATTCTAAACGTTTATTTTAATTGAAGTAGCAGCTATGGACAGGATCTCTAGTCAATACCGCACTCATTTTCAACCAAAGAATACATGTGATTTGTGAGGATTTTTCAAAAATGACACAAAACAAGCTTATGAGATGTTCATAATAGTTACAACAACTGTTTCTCCACTCATGTACATCAATTTTTTTTACTAGTATATTAAATTGATGAAAATTCACTGCTTTATTAGAGTATTCGAAAGTAACCTTTAATTTTGACCACGCCATTTTTGTCAGCACATCACATTTTTGGGTACTTATACGAATTATCAGACCGTTACAAAAGCAATACATTTAAGGATGTTGTTCACCTGGCTTTGAATATAATAAAGCAAATACTACACTGTATACCCTTTTTATTCCCTTTGATTTTGAAGTTTTAAGCATTCCCGGGTAAGCATTTTGGATTCGTAGGTAAAAACTAAATTACCACTGTAAAAAATTAGCCTAAAAATCAATGCATTACACAGGATCAATAAAACTAAGAGAATATTTTCCTGACACATATAGTAACTTGGCAAACAGTATTTAATTAAAATTAATGCTGTTTTAAAATATTTTTACCTATTTTCTGCAAAAATAAATATTTTCCACATTAAAAATTGCCTCGATTTATATATAGCTTGAAAGTTTTTTCAAGGTGGATAAAATAAACACAATAACAAAGTTACCAATATTTACACTTTTCGTTTATAAAGCTGAACATGAAATACGCACTGTTTTTGGAATCGACCATATGTTCCAACGTACTGAATGCAGACCAGGCTAGTGCCTTCCGTCTAGTAAGATCTTTGTAATTGGAGGCCTTTCTACAACCAAGATATTTAAAGCCAGAGTATACATTACCAGTAATTGCACTTGCAATGAGCCCAAACACCATCGATGCCCCAGTGATCACTGTTGGGTACCAGAGTCTGGATAAGGCATAGAAATTGGTGATTGGTGGCCTGCAAAAATGCATGGAAATTAAGAAAAGATTATTGAACAAAATCCGCCAGGCAATGTTCACTCTAAACTCTATAAGGTTTTGAGATTGTACCAATTTTGTGGTATGCTCTAAAGAATGACTACATGTAGCGGGTGGAAATGGGATCTTGATAATTATGGTAGCTGGAATTACTGTACGAATCATGCCCCTTTTTCACCACCTCGCTAGCCACTCTTTAGAGCATGATTCAGGAGTCTTAGTTTAGCCCCCGCTTTGTGCGAAGTCATAAATTTGGACACCTATAGCGAATTTTGTCAAAAATCTATAGCTTAACCGAAATTTGGCAAATTTCTAGTTTTAAGCCCAAAATTTGATGAAAACTCATAGCCTTAAGCCTTATTATTTTCACAAAAAAAAAATTAGTTCTTCAGACTCGGAATAAGGTCTGAAGTACCCTGGCCCTACAAAATGTTTCAATTATCAGTTGCTACATTTTAAAGAGTCTGTTGGGTATAGTACATCATACCAGTTAGTCGGTGGATCAGTTGTCACAGTGTCTAATGTGGAGTTTAATATTGACGATGTAGTTGTGATAATTGTCGTCATCGCGGTGGATACATCGTGGGAACATCCTTCTGTAGATAACGGCAGTAAATCGACTGGTGGAGGGTAGATGAGCGACCCGATGAGAAGCCACATGCCTAGAGCCAAGGATAACACTAACCCTATCAACACTCCCTGTCCGGTAAAAAATGGATGGAATGGGTTAATGGCAGTCAATTGACTAGTGGAGGGTAGATGAGCGACCCGATGAGAAGCCACATGCCTAGAGCCATGGATAACACTAACCCTATCAACACTCCCTCTCCGGTAAAAAACGGATGGAATGGGTTAATGACAGTCAATTGACTAGTGGAGGGTAGATGAGCGACTCGATGAGAAGCCACATGCCTAGAGCCATGGATAACACTAACCCTATCAACACTCCCTGTTCGGTAAAAACGGATGGAAATCCACTGGTGGAGGGTCTATGAGTGACCCGATGAGTAAGCCACCAGCCTAGAGCTTTGCCTAACATTAAACCCTATCAACGCTTGATAATTGAAATATGGTATGTATTAATTATTTCGACCATAACAACTTTTATTATATAACTTGCTAAACTAAACAGCGAGTGTAAACATACCTTAGAATTTGGCCGAGGCGAAAAAACACCGAGAATAAAAACACCCATGATGGGACCGTTGATTACTCCAGTAAACCCAAGCAATGCCTAGGAAATAGAATGAACAACGTTATAAATTGTCTGGCGGTCAAAGTTCTTTGGTTAAAGTATTATTTTTCGGTCGTGTATGAATTAGATTAAAAAATTTGCATTCCATTTTGCTCGTAAAAATGAGACAAAATCAACGCTTTTGCGGTAAATTTTGATTGCTGTCCAATGCACTCGGCCCCTACGGGCCTCGTGAATTGGACGCATCAAAATTGACCGCGCGTGCTTGATTTTGTCTGATTCTGATTTCACTCGCACATGAAATCATGCGCATTTATTAATCTACAATCATGTATTAGACAACGTTGCCTCAACTGTGAACAACCTAACTGTTGGGTAAGATAGCCATCATTCTACAGTGTGTCCCAGAATAAACCTTACAATCTTCAGCGCGTGCAATTTGCATGGGTTTAACGGATAGTTCGAAAGTATATAAAGGTTCCATTTTATAGCCCATGAATTGAACTTTCAGATACCGTTTGTTTCATTTCAATCGGTAATGTACAACAAAAGTTAAGCTTTGTCAAATAATTGAATGTAAAATTTGCTGGTCCAATTTAACGAGTTTGTAAGTTCCCCTTGAATGAAGCTCTATTGAGTATTGTCATTGATCTGTTCATTTAACCGTAACAATGTTTACTTATTTACTACGCATATGCTTTCTTTTATCTATGCTGAAAAAATGAACAAATTTGATGTAAAAATAAGACAGATATGATAAGTTTTCCAAGGTGACACATTTTATTCCATTCAGAAACATCCTTACTTTATGGCCAATAATCATGAAATTGGACCAGACAGAAATCCACCCAAAAATTTGATACAACATAACTTTTGTTGTATACTACTAATTGAAATGAAACAAACGATATCTAAAAGTTCAACTCATGGGCTATAAAATGCAATCTTTATATACTTTCTGACTATCTGTTAAATCTATGAAAATTGCACGTAAAGATTGTAAGGTTTATTCTGGGACACCCTGTATTATGCAAAACTAGTTGCCCGACGGGTGTGTTGTTCAATGAGTTTAATAATACCTTGAGTACTACCTTGAAGTAATCTTATAGATATTATACATTTTATTTTCCATTTAAAAAAAAAATCCATTAAAAAAAAAAAATACAGGAATACAGTAAAGTACAAATACAATAAAAGAAGTCATATGAAGGAATAGACTGGGAGGCCAAAAAGGCCTGTAAAGTAGTCTACCCCTTATGAAATAAATGAGTAACATAAAAACACACCATTGTTACCTATACCAAACAAGACAGGACAAGGACGCGGACGGGACGTGGACGGGCTCAAAAATCGAAAAACTAGAGGGGCAAGATATAATACTAGTAGATTTCAATAGTGAAAATTTATTCGTACTTTTTAATGAGGGACTGTTTAAGTGTATTGCGACAGTGTTTAACAGTGTTTGTTTCTTTTAATGATTGATCATAAGATATGATCGGTGCCCACAGAGTGGGCACCGATCATATCTTATGTCCATTTAGGAACATTTGGGAGTTGACTTGTCCATTTAGGAACACTTGGGAGTTTGCCTTTCCATTTACGACTCTCGTTTATTTCTGGCAATTTTTCCGGGTCCATTTTTCAACTTCGCGAATCACGTAAAATGTATACGCATTTACCTAATGGAAAACACTCCCCTCCCCGGCCCTTTTTGATACAAAGGACAATGTGGCGGGGCCCTCCAGGTTTTGATGCCTGGGGTACTGGGTATTCTAACCACCCGCGTTACCAAACAGGTGAGACCTGGACAGTCTTCGAGATGCTTGCAATATACGGGTATCGAAATTGACCTGGTACCTATGCATATGCAAGTCTCACATAGGGCATCAAATTTGGCTTTTAAGTCTCTGATAGGGTATCAAACCAGAAAGAATGGTTGAATTAATGACAATGGTGTCTTAAATTGTCAAAAAGTGCTTCAAATACCTAGAAACACTTCTTTAAGAGTGTTCAAATGGCGCCACGGTTATGATTTCTTGTAATAATTAAACGGTAACGGTAAATTCTCGATTTAGGTTGTCATATATGGTTGTGAATGGGGGAAAAAGGGTATATTTTGGCTTCACAATCACCCTTTAGGGGTGTTTTGAAAAACTATGGTCACGCTATGCCTGCAACATGATACTTGAGTGGTTCCCGGGGCAAACACCAACTTCAAATTGACTTGTGGTTTACAGTTAAGGAAATATATACAGCTTCTGGAGATCCATCTGGAAACAGACTGCAACTACTATTTGACTCTTTTGACTATTTGTATCGGTGCGGTATTGCTTGATGCCAACATTAACATTTGGGCGTGGTCTCTTATAGAATTTGTGCACTATAATAATTTAAATCTTTACACTTGGTAATGTTGTTATCTGTTGTTTCACAAGTGTCGAGTTGAAACCACATACCGGTAGTGTAATTTCACTTGGTCAGAATCCTAATATGTTCCTAAAACATACCTGTCAACATTTCCAAATTCTGATGCAGGAGATTAAAATTTACGAGTAACATTTACGGACAAATGACATAGGAGACCCATCATCATAAGGCACACCTAATTTTTTCAAGTAACTTCTGAAACCTGACAAGCAAAAAAACCTGGTTTCACAAGCGCACAGACGACCGAAAACGATGTTATTTT
Source organism: Ophiothrix spiculata (assembly GCA_000969725.1). Taxonomy (NCBI): domain Eukaryota; kingdom Metazoa; phylum Echinodermata; class Ophiuroidea; order Amphilepidida; family Ophiotrichidae; genus Ophiothrix; species Ophiothrix spiculata. Next base: position 19,409 of record JXSR01S059213.1, on the reverse strand, counting down.
CAATGTAGGATGTAGTCTGTAATATGCACGCTATGATATAGCAAGGCTAGCAGGACACCATAGCGGTACATTTTATTCTCAAAGTGGGAGATAGCGGGAGACTCCTGCCTAAAATTTGGAGAATTGACAGGTATGCTAAAAACAAATTAAATGAAATTATTTAGTACTGTTTGTAACATCTTTGAAAATTCTTCAATTAAAGGACAACAGCCTTACCGCGAAAATTGCACCAAGCCGTTCGACGATAAACGAACCGGCGACGATCACTGCGCTGTAAAATACAACTAAAACAGATAGGATATGAAATCATTACAATCATGATTAAAAAGTTATCATCAGGTTTAACTAACAAGCAAGCACTTTAAAGTGTATTTAGAATTTCAGCTGATCTTCTGGGCTTACTTTTATTCTAGGGGGGGGGGGGCCACTCAAGTATAAAGCTGCAGGCATAGCGTGACCAAGACAAAGGTGAATTAGGGTTGTTTTTAGGACAAAAGGGTGTATCAGGTGACACCTTTTTGGGTAGGCCTATCAAAAACAGCCATTTCAGCTCATTTTCAAGAAATAGGGTACTTTTTCAAGCCCTAGTGTTAAAACGGAAACGGTTAATTCCCGATTTAGGGTGTGAATGGGTGAAAAAGGGTATATTTTGGCTTCAGAAACATCACCCTTTAGGGGGTGTTTTGAAAAACTTTGGTCACGCTATGCCTGCAACATTATTACTTTGGTGGCCCCCCGGGCTTTTATTATCAACAGTACGGGAGCAATTTGACTAACCAAGCGTCATCTATGTAAGGATGCATAGGCCAATTGTTCAAAATGTTGCCTGAATGGTTTCAATCCCATAACACCATTGATCAAACATTCGGAAAAGGTACACCCCCAAAACTTATTTTACTCAATTGCATTTACTTCTTTGAAAACGTGAGCAAAAATATAAAAAAGTGCACTTCTTAAGTTTTTAGGTTTTTTTTACGATTTTAGGTGAACTGGTGGGTTTATCTTTTGTAAGAGACTAGTAATGATTGATTAGGATTGATTAAGACCAAATCACTGCGTATTGATATTTTTGTACATAAATTGTTCATGATTTGTATATTATTTTTTATCTAATGTTGTTGTTACCAGATGGACAAAGCTTGGAATTATAGTTTATTTGAATGTTCAGCAAGATTGAGTACATTGTCATGATTCGAAAAATGAGTACTTTTTATTTCCCCGGATGGTCATATAATTTGGGTTTTTTTCCGAATAGGCTATTTGTTGCATACTTCTTAGAAAAATATATGTTCGGGATGCTCAAAGTAGACTTGTACCTCAAAAAGCGTGATTTTGCGACCCTTGGATCTCTATACCATTTTTCTAGAAAAAACACTAAATTTAGCGCAAATTGGGTTCTTGTGTGGCAAAATTTACCAAAATACACCCAATTTAGCAAATTGCGCGCATTGGGTCTGTGACAAAAACCAACCCATCAATATACCAAAAATTACGAAATTTTATCAAAACATTTGAGCACCCCGTATACCTTACGTCAATAAGATCCCCAGAATTCAGTTCTTCTATTGTAAATTTGTTTTCACTAAATGTTCAACTTTTGAAAGCTTGGACTTGAACTAACTTGCTCTCTATGGGGAGAATATCTAGTGACCATAAAAGGGTGGCAAAGGCTTAAAGACTTAAACCCTCGGTCTCCTGGGGCCTTTTCTGTAACACGACTTCCTGAGGGAGACGGGAGGGGTTGTTACCACCCATATGTGGTTTTTGGTACACCTGAAGTTTAAATTTTTGGTACTCTAGTATTGGATAGGGTCTCTTCCTTCCATCGATACCAAAATTTTGTAAGTAGGTGTTACACTATGACGTCAAAAGTACTTCCGGACCCACAATTACGATTTTGTGAAATTCGCCACCTTTTTAAGATTTTTAAGTGAGCTTTTAGTGACTTCTAAAATAGTGTACATTTCAATGTATGTGCATTTGATTTTAAGGTTTTATTTTCCTGCATTTAAAACTTAAAAAACAAACAAAAACAAACCATAAAACAAAAACCGAATGGAAATAAGTTTCATTTGAGGCTATTTTGGGTTATTCATTATTATCAGTCTGAATAATTTTGCCTGTGGTTAATTGAATCCAAGTGATATTTTCAAAGCAACTTTCGAGTAACAAAATTGTTACTCTTGAGTTTCACACTGTGCAATCTTCAGACAACTGACATATGATATATTTTGTATTATGACAAGAACCTTTAGAGTGAGCTTACCAAGAAGCCTTGTACTCCATGTGTATACATTATCGTTTTTTGTTTTCAATAATCCTTTAACCAAGTGTGTCCCAGTCACAGCCGCCAAGGCGCTTAGTACTGAAGATACGGTGCTGCTCGTAAGAAAAAGAATCAGTTGTTTAGGCACAGTTAGCATATAAACTTTAAAAATGATGCTATTTAAAGGAGCTTGGTCCGATTGCTTTAACTTTTTTTCAAACTTTTTGAGATTTTGGTACCGAAATGTTGCTCAAATTTTTCTCATAACCCATGTGAAATTTCACGGCTAAGTTGTGTTCCAATTTACAGATAAATATGAAAATGTGTCTAATTATGGTAACCATAATTAATTTTACACAGTAACATATAGGCAGCTCTGAAATACAAAATTGCCCATAAAATCAAAACCTATTGACCGATTCAGCTGACATTTGAAACATAACTTCGGTGAGTGGTCTTCTATCATATGGCATTGAAAACCAAATTTTGAAAAACCGGACTAAGCTCCTTAAATTGACGAAAACTTACCAACGCCACAAAACAAAAACAAAAAGAAAATAAAGTTACAAGTATATATATTAATTCTTTATATTCCTGTCCCGGGATTTCTCACTTTGAATTTATATAGACCTTAGAAGTGCTTGCCTTTTTCAAACTATACAAACCATACTGGGGATATAACAAAAATAACCTATTTCAACCTAGACTGCAAAGACCAGCTACAAGTAAACCAGACAAGCTGGGAATGTTATGAAAAAGAATAATAGCTTACCTTAAGCCAGTACTGTATAAACCAGCTACCAGTAAACCAGATAAACCGGGAATGTGATGACGGGAATTAAATATATAGCTTGCCTCAAACCAAGACTGCATAGACCAGCTACCAGTAAACCAGACAAACTGGGAATGTGATGAAAGGAATACTAGCTTGCCTCAAACCAAGACAGCATAGACCTGCTACAAGTAAACCAGACAAACCGGTAATATGATGACAGGTATAATAGCTTACCTCAAACCAAGGCTGCAAAGACCAGCTATCAGTAAACAAGACAAACCGGGAATGTGACGGAAGAAAAAATAGCTTACCTCAAACCAAGACTGCATAGACCAGCTACCAGTATATCAGACAAACCGGGAATATGATGAAAGGAATAATAGCCAGTAAACAAGACAAACCGGGAATGTGATGGAAGGAATAATAGCTTACCTAAAACCAAGACTGCAAAGACAAGCTACCAGTAAATACTAGTAAGACAAACCGGGAATGTGATGGAAGTAGTTTTCCTCAAACAAAGACTGCATAGATCAGCTACTAGTAAACCAGACAAACCGGTCATATGATGAAAGGAATAATAGCTTACGTCAAACAAAGACTGCAAAGACCAGCTACCAGTTAACAAGACAAACCGGGAATATGATGAAAGGAATAATAGCTTACCTCAAACCAAGACTGAATAGATCAGCTACCAGTAAATCAGACAAACCGGGAATGTGATGAAAGGAATAATAGCTTACGTCAAACCAAGACTGCATAGGCCAGCTACTAGTAAACCAAACAAACCGGGAATAAGATGAAAGGAATAATACCTGACCTCAAACCAAGACTGCATAGTCCAGCTACTAGTAAACCAGACAAACCGGTCATATGATGAAAGGAATAATAGCTTACGTCAAACAAAGACTGCAAAGACCAGCTACCAGTTAACAAGACAAACCGGGAATATGATGAAAGGAATAATAGCTTACCTCAAACCAAGACTGAATAGATCAGCTACCAGTAAATCAGACAAACCGGGAATGTGATGAAAGGAATAATAGCTTACGTCAAACCAAGACTGCATAGTCCAGCTACTAGTAAACCAGACAAACCGGGAATATGATGAAAGGAATAATAACTTACCTCAAACCAAGACTAAATAGATCAGCTACCAGTAAATCAGACAAACCGGGAATGTGATGAAAGGAAAAATAGCTTACCTCAAACCAAGACTGCATAGTCCAGCTACTAGTAAACCAGACAAACCGGGAATATGATGAAAGGAATAATAGCTTACCTCAAACAAACACTGCAAAGACCAGCTACCAGTAAACAAGACAAACCTAGTCCATCCAGATGGAACTCGCAAGCGAACGCGAAGCGTGAGGTCCATCAACTTACAACAAATCCTGCCTTGGAAATCCAAGGCAAGTGAAATATGATACTACCCTGTAACTCAAGAAGGGGCAGTTTGTGATAACCATAAACCTATGCATTTCTTTTATGTTTCAAGTCTGAGTCAAATAGAACCATCTTTTACATAATACCTCTATTTGTTTAGCTAGAATTGACTGTTCACCAATTTTCTATAGGAGAAACCCAGCAGGGGGTTTGGTGTGTAAGTTGATTGACCTCGCGCCTACGGCGCTCGCTTGTGAGGTCCATCTAGATGGACTAGACAAACCGGGAATATGATGAAAGAAATACTAGCTTACCTCAAACCAAGACTGCATAGATCAGCTACTAGTAAATCAGACAAACCGGGAATATGATGAAAGGAACAATAGCTGACCTCAAACCAACACTGCAAACGACCAGCCACCAGTAAACAAGACAAACCGGGAATGTGATGGAAGGTATAATAGCTTACCTGAAACCAAGACTGCAAAGACCAGCTACCAGTAAATCAGACAAACCGGGAATGTGATGGAAGGAATAATAGCTTACCTCAAACCAAGACTGCATAGTCCTGCTACAAGTAAACCAGACAAACCGGGAATGTGGAAAGGAATACTAGCTTACCTCAAACCAAGAATTCAAAGACCAGCTACCAGTAAACAAGGCAAACTGGGAATATGATGAAAGGAATACTAGCTTACCTCAAACCAAGACTGCATAGACCAGCTACCAGTAAACAAGACAAACCTAGTCCATCCAGATGGAACTCGCAAGCGGGAATATGATGAAAGAAATACTAGCTTACCTCAAACCAAAACTGCATAGATCAGCTACTAGTAAATCAGACAAATCGGGAATATGATGAAAGGAACAATAGCTGACCTCAAACCAACACTGCAAACAACCAGCCACCAGTAAACAAGACAAA
>JXSR01S059202.1:102994-115290 GCA_000969725.1 Ophiothrix spiculata | reverse complement strand
GATATGGAAATGCTTTCTAGTGATTTGAAAACATTTACAGAGATTTATATGCATTTATATTTGACACAACTTAACAGCTCATGGAGCTGGGATGTTCTTATTCTAGCGTTTTCAATTGTTTATCAAAGTTAAACCCAAATCAAGAAAAACAAAAATTGATGTCACACATCTGGATGACCCAGATGTCAAAGCCATTTTCAGAATTGGGACAGAGAAATGTTTCAAAGATCACCTTACCAAAGTAAAAGTTGGAGATGCTGAGGAAACATCAGAAGCACTATGGGGTGCTTATAAAAACATTCTATCTGAGACAGCAGACCACACAATTGGTAAAGGCAAGCGTTACTAAAAAAAACCTTGGATTAGTAATGAGGTATTGAATCTAGCTGAGAAAAAAACCCGAAGAAGAAAATGAATTTTCCAAGTCATGATCAACGATATAAAGAACCAAGATCTGAAATACAACGGAGAATAAGAGCTTACAAAGCAGCATGGTTTGAAAACCAATGCCGACAGATTGACCAATATGACAGACAAGGCAAAGCCAAAAAGATGTTTGATAAGATCAAGACTGTGAAAAATAACAACTCAAGACACATTCAGCAGGCATGCATAAAAGACAAGCATGGAAATGTGTTAGACCAGAGAGACAATATTTTAGAAAGATGGCATGAATACGGAACAATCATGACAGAGTTATTCAAACGCCCAGAAGGTGAATTACCTTTGTCTCAGGAAATGTGCAGGAGACCAGCGGAAGAGCAGGAGCCACCACCACTTTTGTCAGAGATAGACTCGACATGCAATTCAAAGACTATCTTCAGGTAAATCACCAGGATTAGATGGAATACCCGCAGAATTGATCAAGGTTACAGGACCTTTTGGCATTGAAATGTTGCACTTATTCTGTACAACTGTATTGAAGAGCTGCCACTGGCCTAAAGACTGGAAAATACAGGAGTTGTTCAAGTCGGGAGATCGCAAACAATGCTCAAATTATCGCACTAAGGCTATTGCTCTCATCAGCCACACAAGCAAAATTCTACTACTCACAATAATTGTCCAAAGAATGAAAAACATACCTCAACAAGAACTGCTAGAAGAACAAGCAGCATGCAGAAAGGGCAGAGAAACAAGAGACATGCTGGTCTGTCTTCAAGTGCTCCTTGAAAAGCTGTTAGCTGTGGATGAGCAAGCATTCATATAATGTTCATTGACTATTCCAAGGCTTTTTACTCGGTGTGTCATAACAAACCTTTTGCAGCTTTTCTAGAAATGGGATTTCCTAAGCATCTTGTTGCACTATTCCAGTCACTCTATGTCAACCAGAGAGCAACAATCAGGTGGAACAACGAACATTCATCTGAATTCGAAATAGGAAAGGGTTGCAAGACAAGGTTGCATGGTGTCACTACATCTATTTGTAACCTATACTGAGAAGGGTATGAGAGATGCAGAAACATCAACTTTTGGTATAAAAGTAGGAGGTATACCAATATCTAATCTAAGATATGCGGAAGATACGACTTTGATTGAAAGTTCAGTAGAGACAATTGAGCAGCTCATAAAAATGTGAATGAAGTGGGGAAGAACTTCAATCTGAAGCTCAATGTAAAGAAGACAAAGATTTCCAAGCGCAGAATGATTGAGCTCCAGTATCTGTGGAATGACAGCAATCTCTCACTCCAACTCAAAATGAGGTTAGCGAGAGCACTGATGTGGAGTGCTTTAGTCTATGGAGCTGAAGCATGGACGCTTTGCAAAGCAGACGAAAACAGGCGATGAGCTACTTTGACCACATCAAAAGAGGTGGTCAGATCGCTCAGCAAATCATTCAGGGAAAAGTAGAAGGAAAGAGAAGAAGAGGAAGACAGAAAAAGCGCTGTTTTGATAGCATCAGAGAATAGACGGCACTAGGATACACACAGGCCAAACGACTAGCACAAGATAGAACAAGATGGAGAACAACAGTCAGAAGATGCGCAGAAGTGGTAGTCAATCATCAACAGTGATGGAGGCATCAGGATATCAAGAGTATTCCATGGCAGAGGTGGTTTTCAGGATATCCCACAATGCATTATTCTGATACACTGATAAACAATAGGCGATAATGGTTTTCTGGACAAGGGTCTATTAGGAATTTGAGAATTCCATTGAATAGTACTCATTCATATCTTTCTAGGGCTGTGTTTCTTTTCACACTAGCCCAGTGTTTACCCCACATTGCTGACACCTCAAACACCTCAGCAACCTGTACATAAGCATGATAAGTATAGGAGTTGAATTGGATTTGCAGGCATATTGTATAATCAGTGTATCAGAATAATGCATTCTGGGATATCCTGAAAACCACCTCTGATTCCATGGGGGCTTGTAGTTCAAACAGAATGATCAGAAAAAAATCTCTATAATTAGTGTATTGGTAGTTGTCTCTATCGAATACGGTATTATGAATTTCCGAAAGTTTCTTAAAATAACTTGTAAATGCTGGCGGTAGCTCGTTGAAGATGTAATTGTACATATATGCATGACCCAAATTCAAGAGTGTACATGTCAGAAACTTTAGCATTTTTGAATTGGGCAAAAATCAGACTAGTATGACTTCGATAATGGCTATGAGAAATTGTTCTCATGGCCCATGTAGTTGAACAAGCTTGTCCAAGTATGTTTTACACATATTTCCCTAAATTAGAATATTGTAGCTTAAATAAGGCAAAACAAGAGTACAGTAAAGGGTATGTAAACATGATGCGTTTAGGTACGAAGTGTTTGATTGTTTATGACACCAATATTTCTCGATATTGTTTTAGACACACAATCGATGTGGTGCTTCCATGTTAAACATTTAATAATCAAATATTACAAAGAATTTAGTGTGTTTCACCCGTTCCAAATCAGTGTTATCTAAGACAACATTGATTTTTAGTTCACTGAGTACCTAAAACCATGTAATTTGTTTTACTAGCATTAACAGATGATTTGTTAAGTCTTTGTTAGCTTTGAACCAGTTGCTAACTTCGTTAAGTTCTTGATGTTTATAAGATCAATTTGTTGTTCAATTTGTACCCACATCCGAACTATTCTTCACTCGAGAATGATTGGAGTTGAGGTATTTTAGACATGATGACGTTACCAAAAAAAACCTCCACCAGATAATTGCAATTTTTCTTATCAAAACACCAACCACTTATTGAGCATGATTTAGACAGCTTATCACTGCTTCATCAATTGTGTGGATAAGTAGAAGTAAATGTAATAGCAAATTGAAGAAAAATTACAAAAGGGATGCATACTACTCCTGAGACAATTATGATCTAGTCTTGAATCTGCTAAATTGAAACTGACGGTTCAATTAGGTAACCCATAAAATATTTCATATTTCTCCTAATGAATTGTGAAATGTACCATATAATGTTGCCTCTAATATTATATATTGTGAATATCTAGCCTTGAAACACAGTTTAATAGTTTTAAATTGTCAGGCAGGTATGTCTAGTACATCAATTCGATTCATTTTACATTAAAATGTCACGGTCATACTTTTTTTCACTACATTACATAAATGCAACAAAAGCAAACTACCAATATTTGTCCCTTATTTTTTCACACTTATTTTTTATACTCAGCGTCATGATGCCAGAATTATATTTATATCCATGTATGAGAATTCCATTCTGAGATTTGTATGTGAGGTAAGACAACAATCATTATAATTAACTATTATTGCAAATTTTAGCTCATAAAAATGATCTTAGAATACCATAATTTCCTCCAATGTCCTTTAATATTTCAAGGCGAAACAGTTTGACTTGACCTAGTTTCTGAAAAGGGATATCTTGCAATGTTTCGGTACTAAATTTCCCCGGGTAAATTTCGTATCCTAGGATCTGCATATTGCAACAGCAGATTTCAATAAGGAATGGAACAATTTTACCTCTGCTGTAAATGATGCTGCAACAGAACACCTCGGTCAGAAAAAAACACACACAAGCAGATTGGACCTCGCCACAATCAAGGGAAATATTAAGGGGTTTTCTCTGAGATGCAGTTGCTCACAACTGCGGGATAACGATTTTTTTCATAGATAGTAAGAAATCAAAAAAATGTTTGCATCCGTTTTGCGTGCTCAAATTTCAATGCACACTGAACGCATGCTTTACTAACGCGTTTGGTTAATCACGCGCCGCCTAGCTGCGTAATATATACACGGGAAATATGCAGACGCAGATGTGCCATCAAAGTAATCAAATTTTATCAAAAAAATGCCAGTTTTGGTCATTTTTCTTGCAAACTAACACGGTGACCATATTTTTTTATTTCAGTATTTTGAAAATCGCAAAAAGTGCTTTAACATATGTAAAAATTAAAAAAATAAATGGAGGATTTACTATTTTACAAGCACATAATGATCAACATTTTGGAGTTTCCCCTATACTTTGTATGGTTAATCGGGTGATTTTTTGGGAAAATATGTACTTTTTGAAATGTCTGTATCTTAAAAACGAGCACGGTGACCTATATTCTTTATTTTAGAATCGTTATCAGAACAAATAAATCTACCAAATACTAAATTTTTAAGAAAATAAATAGAGTATTTGCATCTTAGAGAAAACCCCTTAAAGAAAAGAAAAGACGCCAGAGCACCTATGGATGTTGAATATAGTTGAGACATTAACAAACAGACAAGCGTCAGTCAGTTTGAAAATGACAAAAAGCTTGGTACTCACGTTTATCAGATAAGTAGGACACATAGGAGCTTGCTTGCGGACACTAAAACATGAGAGAGGTCTTTTAAAAGAAAAAAGTAGACTGAAAAAGAAGAATACTCTGATGATTATAATTAGATTGGGCAAGAGAATATTCCAGATCAGAGAGGCAAATGGTAGTACAATGAATGAGGCCTCTCGTTTCAGAAGACAAATTTGATATTTTGACGATCTCTTGAATGCGGAAGAACCAGAGGGCTCAATATTATCATGATTATTATGATATCTTTGCTCTGACAGCTGTAGAAGAAATTGATGTTGGTGAAAACTCACCAAGCAGAAAGGAATAAAATAAAGCCATCAGCATGCTGAAAAGAAACAAAGCGCCTGGCATTGATAACATCCCGTCAGAGTTGTTGAAGATAATAGAGATAGGGAGTGGCTACTTAATAAATGCAGGCTATGCCATGATGCTATAAGGAATGTCCACCAAACACCAAAGAGTGGGTTAAGGGTATCGTTATACCTTACCAAATTATAAGCTGAAAGTTAATTATAGCTGAAAAGTTTTCTACACTGTTCTGCTTATGAGAATGAAAGATGGGTCGGATTGCGGAACGGGAGGAAACATTAAGCTGGGAAGTTTCAATATTATTATTATAAAGGCCGCTTCGTGTATCGGATTTTCAGCCACAATCATGGTGTTGAGAAGTGCTTGGACCAACAACTGTCATATCTCATCAACCTTATCATGTTGATTTCAAGGCAGTGTTTGACTTGGTCCATAAATCTTTTCTGTGGGAAATCTCCAAAACCTATGGATTACCTATACAATTAAGATCATAAATATTATCAGAAACTCTTATCAGAATGCAGTGTGCACAATGAAGGGAAGGTTCAATCTCAAGATGGTTTAAAATAATCACCGATGTAAGTCAAGGGATATATGGTCTCTATTGCTCTTTGGAAGGGAAATTTTTGTTTTTTAAGCTTCTTCACTCAGAAAAGAGTGACTTAGTGATCACTCCCCAAAAAGATTGAACATTTTCACTCCTAAAAGAGTGAAATGTCACTCGTGCAAGAGTGAAAATTCACTCCTTAAAGAATAAAATTCACTCGAATGGAGTGAAATTTCATTCGAAAAGGTTGAAATAATTTTTCAATCTTCAGACAAAGTGAAATTTCACTATTTTACTTACATTAAGAGAGTATGAATAATGCACGCATAAACAAAATACCGTATGTCCATGTGATCGTTGCACCTCCATCTGTTCATCCACCAAAGAAGCTTCAAGAGATTTTTGAAACTGAAATGGTGCAAATTTTCGTTAGGCTTATGTTGATGTGCGTATTTATAACAAAAATGTATATAAGAGAAGTTAGTTATTCTTCCATCAAGCTCATAATTAATTGCTATATTATTGTTATAATTTTTACATAACATTTTAGGCGTATAGATACGGTTTATACGGCGACAAATACGTCATGATATTTCCAGGATGGGTCTTAGAGGACTTTGACCTCTGGCAAGATTGGGATGCGCCATGTGGTATTGATACAGCATTGGAAGTATTAGATAATACCTTCTACAGTCACGTGACACGTGTTGTTGACGACGTCAATGATATAAACTACAACGGATTAGTAAGTATATATTTAATTAAACGCTTTTTAACGTAAACGCAACCTAAAGTGCAACGTACACCTTGCAACGTATAATGTAGCAAAGAGTGTACTAATTCCTTCAAGCTTAAAATTCACTTTAACTGCTTAACTTAGGAAATGTATGTTGCGTATTCTAACCGTCTTACAAGCAAGTCATTTCTTCAATCCAGCAACATACCCGTGAACAGGAGATATTCTGGTCTAAACCGGACATAGATCTCTTCAACATCCTCAGACCAAATGGCAAAAGAATCAACTATGACAGTATGTTCCTGATAGCCCTGGCACTCAATGCATCCATAGAGTATTTGATGAATCTTTCTCCAACAAGACGACTGGACGAGTTTACTTACAATGATGTTGAGATGACAAGAATTTTTGACAGACATATTCGACATGCTGATTTTACATCTATTTCGGTAAGATGGCATCGAGGATGACATTGTGAAAAGTACGAGGGGTATCAAAATGTTTTAACTTCACCTAGAAGGAAAGGAGCTATATCGATGAAAGTTTGCCAGAATAGTCACTTGTCCTTAAGTACAATGTGGTGCAAAAATAGTCTTATAACTATGACTTTGACGGTCGTCTTGAGAAATCTGTAGCGTTTCAAGAAGTATTCACTCCACTAAAAATGGTGACTCTGGGCAGAATACACCGGCAAAATGGTGTCAATTTGTTTTGAAATAATGCAACAAAAGTCAATTTAAACATGAATTTTTAATTAAGAATTATGTACAGCATCCTATCAACAAACTGTATACACATTCTCGTTGTTGTGCGAGTTCTATAAGTACGATTTGCATGCATTTTACGCTGTTTATGTGTATGCACAGCGGGATAATACGAAGGTGCGGGCAATATAATGGAATAACGGAAGGGGGTTTGTTTGTAGCTGTTTTGACTGGGTGCGGATTATACGACCAGCGGTTTATCCAACGGTAATTACGGTACTTTATTTACATGTGGCATTGATTGTCAGCGACTTGCCCGCCCTCTTTCTCTTGATTACAAAATTATGGAAATCGGTCATAGAATGACGTCACAGTGACATAGTAAAACAAAGCTGACCTGAAATTATTTTCAGCAAAACACAGTTTTTTGCTGGCCGAACATGAGTGAGGACAGCTTTAGTGGTCAAAACTCAATATGACCTTTGACATCATATCTATATTTCCTTATTTTATTTATTTTAGCAGCAAAAACACTCATAATTAAAAAAAATCTGTCAATATGATCAATGCAGGAGCAACAATTGATTGAATCTGCCTTATACAGAATTATATTCTTAAAAAATGATGCAAAAGCACATAAAATTAAATAAATATTCTTCTTCGTTTCCCTGGTAACAGCACCAAACTTCTCGTTATCACTCAGTGGCCCGAAAGTCTTTGATTGGAATAAACTTATAAATCACTTGTTTGTACAATGTTCTGTAAGCCAGTTCAGGGGGGGGGGGGTATTGTTATTTATAATAGGCCTGATAGTGTAAAAGTTTACCTATTAAACTATAAACTACATTTTGTTTTTGGTTATTTTTTAATTTGTTCATGCAGAGAGGTTGTCATGATATATTTCAAAATTTATTATGTAAGTAGGCCTACGGTGACTGATTGGAACTTTGACACTTTCTAAAAACAAAGATAATACATTAGGAATCCCGGGATATAGGATACAAGACTTATATATAATACACTGGGAAATATGCAAGTTTGGCACTTTCCCATACAATTTTTTTCATTTCATGTGGCGCATTGTAAGGACTAGTTGAGACCCCTGAATGTCAATCTACCAAGTAAAGTTGGCAATGATGGCAATCATGATATAGGCCTAATCCTCAAAATCTAATCAAGTTTTGGCCCCTATAGGAAAATACAAATAGGCCTATATTTGGCACAGCTTTTTTTTTTTTTAAGAGGAAGGGGAAATTTAATTTAATTCTTATATTTTATAGAAATATCTATAGGATCAGTCTGGAATTTGTCAAAAACAAAACATCACAGGTGTTTTTTTTCTTTCTTCTTTCTCCCGTATTTTTTTAATCAGTTGGCCTATATAGGACTATATTACTGCTAAATCAATCTGCAGTGAGACCTGCATTCTCGGCCAGCATAGTTTTTTTTTCAAATACCTTGTTTTGTTTAAGAAGACCCCTACACGATTGATGGTGGTCTGTGGACAACCACACTGTTAGAACGTTGGGCAAATAATTTACCCAACGTTGGTTCAACTATGAACAACCCAACTTCTGGGTAAATAATTACCAACATTGCGTACAATGTTGGCTAATTACTAACTGTTGGGTAAAAGTTTTAGCTAATTACCCAAATATTGGGTAAAATTTCATCAACAGTTGGTTAATATTATTTACCCAACAATTGGGTTGTTCATAGTTTAACCAACGCTAAAAAATTGCCCAACAGTATAACAGTGCAGTTTTACGTGGGAGGAATGTGTGACTTTGCACAGACCAATCCTTCTGGTTAAAGTTTAAAACTTTTTGATACCTCCTCATATATGCCTATAGTAAAACTTGAAACGAAAAAGGGGAAAAACATGATTTATAAACAAATATAGTATTCAACATCACTAACGATACCCGTTTTATGGCCTTAAGATCCATAGCTTAAGATCATTCAAATTGACAAATTCGTTGATTTTCTAGTTATTATTATCTATTTTTGAATGGTACGTATGGGTTCACTTTTTATATGTCTTTTGAAGTTTTTAAACTATACCTGCTTGATTTTTAATGGTCCAGGGAAGGATGAAAACCAACGTAACACGGGACAAAGTCGGAATACAACTCTACATATCTCAGTACCGAGGTAAGATTTCAACAACTAGGGCTATCATGGTTGCTGCTGACTACTATTATATTTTACGCAAGATTGCTAAAAAATGAAAGGAACATTCAAAGAATTAAAATAATGAATATTGATGCTTTTATGCAGCAGTGGAATTTAGGCATTCTTGATTCGCTAACAGCCCGCATGCATTGTATAACCTGCAATATTAACCCTAAAAGAGCCGGGGGGGCGGAATCCGCCCCCCCCCCTCCGGAAATTTTTTTATACCTCCGCCGGTTGTTATTTTTTCGCGCTGAAACTTCTTGACTTTTTTCCTTAAAGCCTTGCGCTTATTTTAAGACCATTTTGGTGAAAAAGGTATAAAGGTATAAAGTTGCGTTCCGTAATGGCAAGCTGGGTCAACCGAAAAACTGACCAAAAACTGATTTTCAATGCAAATTACATACAAATCGTGTTTTTTGTTCTTTAGTCCTTGTTAGGATACACTTCCACTATGTTTTATTGTATTTATTTGATTTATTTAGAGTAAGAACATGCCTAAGTATACTTTGCAACACATTATTGATAAAAATTGCAACTTTTGCTCGAAAAAATTCCGAAAAACGACGATTTTGGCGATTTTTGGTGATTTTCGCGTTTTTGATGTTTCGTCAATCGGTTTCCGAGATCGGAAGGGGGGGCGGAATCCCCCCCCCCCCCCCGGCTGTGAGATGGGTCGAAAAAGCCCGGCTCTTTGAGGGTTAATGAACATGATCAAGAGCTGAACTACCAAATCCTGAAATACGTACATTGCTAGAGTACATCTGCATCTAATGTCTAGCTCTTTGGAAAACTTTTGGGTGAGAGGAAAATGAAATTTCGAATTATCTAACAAAAAGCAATTGTATTTATTGTTGATGCTGTTAAATATATTTGGGCAAATGTTTTTCCCTGCTGATGTTTTAATCTTTTAACAGACAGACGTCTTAAAATAGTTCTTCATTTCGACAACAATGGAGAAAATCCCGTTTGGTCAAATGGCAACGCGTCTGTAGAGTGGACTGGTAGGTACAGCATCTTTGCCTTATACACGGCATGGTTTACTTTACAAATTACATACAAAATAAGCCCCAAACGTGCGACCTGATTCCAAACAGACTATATGAAACTCTTTTCCAAAACTTTAATGCTAACTTTTTCGTCAATGGGTTTAAGAGTAGGAAAAAGTCACAATAGCTTTTATTTTCATATACTTAACGTGTAGTAAAAATGCACACCATATTTGTTAGGAACCGGTGGCTCAAAGTATCCTTCAGAACGAGGGATTTGCATAAATCATGACCTTTCACTTTCACGCGTGTGCGCTGCGGAAGTGATGTCATATTCTATGCAAATCTTTTGTTGCGAAGGACGCTTTGACGAAGGACGCTTTGAGCCACAGGTTCCAAACAAATATTGTGGACATTTGTACCACACGTTAAGTCTAAGTTGAATAATTTCTGTTGTACTTTTAGTTCTCTTAAATCCAAATGAAGCAAACTTAAGCCCAAGAAGCTCAATCATAGCTGTCTTACAACAACAAGATTCAAATGGCACACTTGAAAATTATGACTTTTATGCAACGTAGCGACAACCGCTGCAGAAAATCTCAGATTCCCAACTTTATATTTCCTCTTTTCCATATCAGGTGGGTTTGTACCTGTCGAAGGCAAGACATATCGACGCCATTTTGTCATTGTTAACGGGGTGAATTACGTCACAATCAGTTTTCTAGCATCCTTAGGAATCTGCCTGGCAGTGGCATCGCTTTGTTTCAATATATTATTCAGGAAAGAACGGTATGGTATCAAAAAATGTAATCTTACGCCCGGGATCTTTAATACGGAATGAAGCATGATTTTGTTTTTGTATATTTGAAAGGTGCAATTGCTAATTTTGAGAAAACTCAATTTTTATGTAATTTGTATTCTTACATATTCTACATAATAAATGAATTATGCAAAGTTTTGGTAGCAATTCTAATCTGGAAATGTTGTCAGTGAATTTATAAAGTTTGTTGGTATTGGTATAACAAGTGTGAAAATAACAACCTTTATTATAAAGAAGCTAAATTATAACATACAAAATTACCCGAATGAAATACTTTCACTTCTTGTTCAGCGGGTGCTTTCCTAAAACAATTTTGGTATTGAAAAACAAATTTTGAGTCCTTGAAATGAAGTTGGCATAAAGTGTATCAAGAAACAACGGTTGCTATATGGTGTATTACCTGCTACCCACTATTATGATTTTTTTCGTAGTTAACATGGTTAAGGCAATCAAAAATAAATCGCCGATAAAAAAAGGCGATACTCTTTACTAGTAGTTTTACCTTTACTAGTAGTTTTGAATTTAATTTTTTGACAAATTGTTTGGATACTTGGCCCGATAGAGGTCATATGAGGCGCCAAAAGGAGTCAACAATTAAAAAACATCATGTATAACAACATAATAATAGTAACAATAACAACATGCAAGCACCAACATCACTTACGCCAAAAAAAAAAATTCACTACCAAAATATATTGAGTCATTATCTTTTCATTTTCAGGGTAATCAAAATGACCTCTCCAACTCTAAATAATTTGATCACTATAGGATGCATTCTGATGTACGCATCTATCTTCTTTATTGGTTTTGATCATTCGGAGTTTAATGAATTTATTGTCTCTACAATGTGTTACGTAAGTTATAATTCATGAATTAATAAACACGTTTGAAAAATATTCAAATCTCACCAGTATTTGGTTAAGATACACATTATAAAATTACAAATGATAATTCAGACCTATAAAGTTATCAACAGCAATTTGACCTTGAAATTTAGTACAAATGATTTTTTCCATAGAGTATTTTATTTAATCATTGCTGTTGGTAGCACTGGAAGTCTGATTTATCATTTGTGACGCAGACTTTAGTTTTCAAAGCTAGTGATCTATCCATCACTTGACTCTGTATTTTGTCCTTATGTCATTTGTGCATTATTTGCCAATAAGCTTGTGTTTTTTCCCAAAACTATACAGAACAGTGTATTTTTTCAAAATAGACTTTTAAAAGTCCAGAATTATTTACGTTCTGGGTGTTTTTGCATTTGGTC
>JXSR01S059202.1:74298-88543 GCA_000969725.1 Ophiothrix spiculata | reverse complement strand
CCGCAACTTTATGCAGTGCGGCAAATTTTACCGATATATCGATCATTATTTGCTGCACCTTGCCGCACGTTGACGCATTTCAAGTTAAAACATATTTAACTTTATTGCGACGCCGCACTGCAGTTTCTTGCAGTAAACTGTGCAGTGCAGTAAAACAACGCACCTCACTGAAGTGCGGCGTACTATGAACGGACCTAAAGGTGCAATTCATGATTCTGATGTGACGACAACCTCCCCTCTTTTCTAGCTCAATGAACATGATGAAAAGAAGAGTACAACATAAATGCATCCTGAACATTTCACTTGATTCCGACCATTTAGTTTCAAGTTACAAGCTTTTCAGCATTTTGAAAAGCCCCATAGGCTTCTGTGTTATAATTATTGACGGGCTATTACAAAACGACACATTTTCTCACTTTTCTCAAAAATGCAAGCACATTTGAAAGAATGGTTTGGTGATTGTAACGTACACCAGTCAAGGATTCTTTCTAGCTAAAAAACTCAATTTTGACAGGGGTGATCTTGAGGATGAAAAGTGGATCATGAATTGCCCCTTTAAGTACCTTCACCAGACAGTTTTTAAATTATTGCTACGGGCTAAAGCAGGAAAAGTATTCAACCTTGTTCACTAAAAAAGTTCTTAAAATTGTTTACGCTTAAATTGCTCGTATAGCGCAATACCCTATTCAAAGTTGTTCAAGACCATCTGGTTATTGCAGAGTATTGCGTCCGCTCTAATCCCGGGGTCGTACATCTCACGTCACATCTTCCACAATTAAAAGATATTCTCTCAAAAAACAAGTCGGGAATCAACTGTAATATTCGTTGAATTTTTCCATGAATCTTATGACAATTCATGATTGTCATTGCATATGACACTAAAAATGCCAGTAGCATCAGCTATCATCGACTAAAAAGGTACTAAAAAGTTCCATCCTGTGTGGAAAATGTTTTCTTGTGGTATGTCCGCTTGTCATTTGAGGAAGCCCCCGAGCAGTACGTCCTTATAGGATGGGAATAAGTTGTCAGGCATACATTTGAAGGTTGTTTCTTCACAGCATCATGAAACTTTCGTAATACAGACGATGGAAAATTACGTACATGTAGATACACTGTATCATTATGAGGATCGAGGGGGAAATTCTGTAGATCGTTATAAAGTGTGAATACATGAAGCAAGAACATTAGTTAAGGCATTTCGATCAGGACGTGTACATCGTTAAGCAAATTCTACGAAACATCGTTAAGCCATCTCTACTTAACACAACAAAGGCGCTTTAATTATATCACAACTTTATCAAGTTTATCATTACTTAAAATTGGAGCTGAAATTCAAATTCTAGATAGGGAAGGTGTTCTTGATCAAATGAATACAACAATGGCTACTGGATTAAATGGAACGTCATCAGTTTGGCCTGTTGTTGACCGTCATGACAGAATTATCATCGGAACAATCTGTATAATTCTAGCATTTACAGGGATAATTGGAAACAGCCTGGTCATCTTTGCAGTTTTCGCTTCAAAATCACTTCACTCTTTCACCAATATATTTGTGGTGAATTTAAGTATAGCAGATTTGGTTACATGCGCATTAGTTCCTTTAACTAGTTTGGTATTATTCAGCGCAGACGACATTATGCCTATACCAGATCGACTATGTGCCTTACTGGGTATTTCAATCTACAATTTTATTGGTTGTAGTCTGTACACACTGGCTTCTATAGGATTGTATCGACTCATATGCTTGAGGGATCCATTTCAAATATGGATCAGTCGATTGCATACACTACCTGTTGCAATAATCTGGATTCTATCAATATGGCTTTGCCCAATTCTTGTCAACATGATACCACATTTCATCGGAGTTGGACAGTATGGATTTAGCGAAAAATATCACGCGTGTGGAACAAACTCCTCACATTCACAAAGCGAAGAACTTAAAAATATCCACGCAATTGGATTGTACTCTGTTCCATTCTCAATTATAGTCACCAGTTATGCGCTAATATTTTTTCAAATGGCCCGTCATACAAGGAAGAGGATAAGAGATCATAATCAGAATAATAGGCCTACCCGGAAAACCAAAAATACTGCACGTCCGAAAATGCAAAAAAAGGACTCGACAACCAAATTTTATGAAAAACGTCAGGTCGCGATTACCAAGAACATGTTTTATGTCGTTTTTGCGTTCATTATTTGCCTCACGCCGTATACAATTTGTTTAATATTCCCTCGAACAAATGGGCTGTTGTACACAGCAATATTAGTAACAGCAAACTCCTGCATAAACCCCATTCTTTATGGGTTGAAACATCCACAATTCAAGAAGGTATTCAAGTACTTGATCACATGCAGATGTTGTAAAGTTCCAGAACCAACAACGGCTTTCAAACTTTTGGTTAAATTGTTCAAATCAAAAGGGGACTCTGTTTAAAGGAAATCGTCAGTATATATAGTAGAACTGTGCATTTTACAATAATTTATTGAATTTGTATATATATTTATAATTCACCATGCAGCAACGATGTCCAATATGCCAAGAATAGATACCCCGGGATAGATACGTTTCTGTGAATGCAAATGGAGTTGAGTTCCGTCATCAACCAAGACTTTCATCTGAATCAGAAAAACTTTTAAAAATTTCGCGTTCTGTTCTATAGCGAGCTACAAGTGAGCGATTTTTCCTAATTTTCCGAACATCATGAAATTATGAGCTTTCATCATGAGTCTGTTGAAGCCATTTTGACCGTGACCATAGACGTGAAATCCCTAGTAAAGATCCATGTATAGGCTTACCCTAGACTCTATTCCATATGTACGCCAAAAATTGTGATATTCTGACATGTGTAAGTAGTTAAAAATTGCAGTAAACATGACGTTCCGCCATCTCGCTCGCGAAAACAAACTGTAGCCTTAAACCGTTTGTAAGAATGTGCATTTTATATTGTTTAGAGAAACTTCTGGAAACAATTTTAGAATGCTCCATAAGAACGTTTAAATTACGTTATCCTAAAACTGTTTTAATGCTGGGTTAGACCTTCAAATGTAAAAAATCACACAGCTGCCATCAAAATGGCAATTTTTGACCTATTTTTGGCATTTAAAAAAAAAATAGGATACAAACCAAAAACTTACGGAACCCCTTCCAAGACTTTTTTAGATTCCAAAAAGCAAAAAAGTTCACAATTTTACTAATGCAAATTTTAGTTAGGCTTTTCAGAAATTTTGGGGGCAAAAATATGTGTTTTAGTATTTTTTTGCCAAAATTGACATTTTGGTCAAAAACTGATACCACCATCATGTTAAGGGTAAAAACCCGCTTCTCTAAAACAATGTTATAAATGTTAGTTTATAAGGACTGTGATTCAAGTTCTAATTCTAAAGGAAGTTTTAATTGCACTTAGAAACGTCTCAAGAATGTTTCTTAACGAACTTCATTAACAGAGTTCCACAACGTTAAAACAATTTACTTTAAATGTCTAATTAGGATCTAAGGTGTCTCAAACAGGACCATGTTCAAAGAAAAAATAAATATTCTCTATAAAAATACTAGTATGTTAATTGTTTACAATAATTTATGTCAGTCAAAATTCAGAACATGGCTTGAGTGAGAATAGGGAAATTATTATATTATTTATGTATTTAGAATATTATACAAGCGTGATTCCAGCAAACACAAAACATTTTATACTTTTATTGTTTTAAGTTATTTTTTGTCATTAATGGCTGCAAATAAGGTTGGAAAACGGGAAGAACGTTTTAAAAAATTTTGAAAACAATAAATTCACCCTTACAATGTACTTTGACATGTGCCAATTTATTTCGCATCATTTTAATCAATTTAATAGTACAAAATTAACAGCGTACAATATTATTACAAAGCATTTATAAAGCGCTCTACAAAGAACACAGCGCAGAAAACATCTAAACATGAAAATACAACATTATGAACAACAACATTATGCTGAAAAGAGGTGAGTTTTAAGTGCACGTCTGAGAGCAGGCAATGATACAGACTCTCTCAGATTAGAGGGAAGCTTATTCCACAATTTGGCAGCAGCAACATGAAAGGATGAATCCCCCAGCTCGTTTATGAGAGCGTGGAATGATGTACAGCTGGGTGGAATCTGAGGAAGATCTGAGACTTCGCCTGCATTCAGACGTGTTCCTATCACTCTGCAATGAAACAAATTCAGCTAAGTATGGAGTCATTAAAATATGGAGTCATTAAAACCCATCATTACCCATGAATGAGTAACATGAGCATGAGATACAAATGCAAAGCAAAAGCATTAACATTTTTATTAATTGTTGTAAGCCTGGTATGGTAAATGAAGAAAGGATGGATAGTGCTCATTTCCCGGGCTGAATTCTTGAATTTGACCGACTTATGGCACCTTTAAAAGTATCAACATCCCTTATCAAGATCATTACCAGTTTCTACATGATTATGCTCCGTTTAAGGAAAAATACATAATTGTAGCTCTGACTACAAAAACTGATCGAAAAAAATTGGAAAATTTCTGAATCAGAAGGCTAGATAGTCTAGTTCAGTTCCATAGACCCGAAGAAATCGGTTTCAAAATTCAAAGGTCTAAACTGGTCTAAAATCAGTTTAATAGACCTCCGATTACTACCATTTCCAAACATCAAGGTTGAGACGGTGCCCTTCCCCGGGTTAATAGTGTTGGAAATATGGAGGTCATTGCGAAATGCGTCTCACCTAAAGTATCTGTCAGACATCACCGTATAGAGCAAAACGTACGAATAACGTACTTCAAAAGTTCCACATATTAAATGTGTGCTAAATGGACCAACACCGTATGAATAACGAATTAAACATGTACATAACGGACAGACAGTGCGGATAACGTATTGAACGTACTTGTAACGAATACATGACGAACAACAATGCATAAAGGTGGTGTCACACATCACCGTATAGACGAAAACGTACGAATAACGTACACTGTTTTGACTGTGTGGTGATGTTCGTTATGCATTCGGTAGAAACACGTTCAATCCGTTATCCATCCGGTGGGAATGCGTGGCAATAGACTCACCAGGTATACACTGTATGCAGCGCCCCATGAAGGTCAGGAGCATTCGCACAGGGGACCCACGGCTTTACGTGACTGTCCGACCACGAAGCAAGTAGAGTAAAGTTTCTTGCCCAAGGAGACGACAATGAAACTTGTAAGGAGGTATTATTTTCAAGTGGGGATCTAGGCTTGGCGATTGTCTCTGTGCCTACTCGTACGTTACTTATTCGTTTTGTACGTTCCTCATACTTAAATTATTCGTTTAGTACGGCACACGTGACACGTCCGGTTCTCATTCGGCGTTGTTCAGTGAGACGAGACAACTTTTCCGCTTTCATGTGCGTTAGTCAATACGTTTATTGTATGGATTTCTTCCCCGTATATGACCTCTTGCCACCGTATAGCCTAAACTGTGTACGTTATTCATACGTTTTGGCTCTATACGGTGATATGTGACACCGCTCTAACTAGAGTGATCCGATGATAAAGTACGTTAGGCGTACGTTTTACTCTATACAGTGATGTCTGACAGAGCCTATACGTCGAAGTGTCTATTACGTGCCTTTCCACCTCCTAACAGCGGTTAAGTCAGCAAACTTCATTTTGTGCTATAGTGAAAAAACAATGCAAAAGTCAGAATTTAGTGAAAGTGATTTTTTTTTGCAGATTCAGAATAAAATTTTGCATATTTTGATTGA
The DNA here is from genome assembly GCA_000969725.1 of Ophiothrix spiculata. Taxonomy (NCBI): domain Eukaryota; kingdom Metazoa; phylum Echinodermata; class Ophiuroidea; order Amphilepidida; family Ophiotrichidae; genus Ophiothrix; species Ophiothrix spiculata. Next base: position 82,803 of record JXSR01S059202.1, on the reverse strand, counting down.
TTTTACGGCTAGTTTGAGCTGGACGGTCACAAATAGGGTTATCATTATTCATTAAATAATACATAATTTTACTGAACATTCATAACTTGTGGATGAAATGATCAGAAATACAAGCTTTTAGAAATACAAGTTTTTAAGACAGAAACACCTAACAACAATCATTCCCCCAAACACAAGAGCGAGCGTTGCTATAACATGACCAGGGCATAAAAACGGTCACCCGATTCTGTATTCCACTTAGTTCATGGCAACACTTCCGGGACTGGTCACCGCACGTCAAGTCAAATTTATACATCGCAAGCTTAGCATTTTTACCCTATCATGCCCTAAATTTCTAACAACAGTATTATGAATACGTCTACGACAAAAAGTATAGCCACACAAACATGACAAATGGATTAAAATGCCTTATCTCTCAACAATTTGTCATAATTTTCCCAGATAGCAAAGTTCAACGTTGTTAGCCGATACGTTGGGTCAACATTGACCAATCGGCCCCATGTCATTTTGTCCATCGGGCCAATGTCAGTACAAAAAGGAGTTGTGTCACTCCAATGATTGGAGGACATAAAAAGTATGACTTGCTTTGCTGCCTGCTGTAAGACATGCTTTTGCAAGATATGACCGTACATAGTATTCTTAAATGATATGATATATTAACCCAACGTTGGCCCAACATCGGCTCTGCGACCGCGACCGTGCCGACAATTGCCAACGTTTTTCTACATCTGGGCCACAAATTTATGAGAAACGTTAAGCTCAAGTAGGTCTAACTTTATTCATGAAATTAGGAGAATATTCCATGCTTTATCCAAAATGAAAGTACATTGTCCTGGAATATTAGTATTCGGTCCAAATGTTGAAGACGAGTAATTTTAAGCCTCGATTCGTCATTATATCGTCTCTGGCACCTCGCTCTTGAATACTGATGTGACGACGAATACATTAAAGTAAAGCTATGATAAATTACAGAAACCCTTGGTTTTTTAAAAGGTGCACGTAAACGTTGACGTAAAGCATGATCTATCGTCTATGATTGGTTAAAAACTAGTCACATGACGGCAAACGGTGACTGTTTTGTAAATGAAGACCGTTATTGCGGTTGAAATCGTCAGTACCCCATCGACAAATGAACCGGTGTGAATGTAATCTCAGTCCCCCTGAAATGGTAGTCCGCCTTCCATAGACCATAACGGAATAAAGCGTGAATCTGATGTTGCGTGAAGATTTGTTAGCCTATACGTTACTGTACAACCCAGACAATAAGATCGAGGGACTTTCATTCCTGCTACACCAGTGTTCAGGTTAGGCGTAGTAGGAATGTTAGTCCTGTTCTTCAATGTTCCTGTCTAGGTTGTATACAGTAAAGTGTAGGCGCTAACAACTCTCACCATGCTCACGCAACAATAGTTCCAAGCTTCATTCTGTTATGGTCTATGGAAGGTGGACTTCGATTCAAGAGGGACTAAGATTACTTTTACACCAGTCTTATTATCCACGTCAGATTCACGCTTTATATCCGTTATGGTCTATGGAAGGCGGACTTCGATTCCAGGAGGGGGGGCTAAGATAATTACACCGGTCGTATTTCCGTCGTCGTGAGGGTAACTGTGACCATAGCTTTAAGTTTAACTGAACACAATCACACTTGAATAAATATAAAATAAATAAATGATATAACATATTCTAAATCATCGAACAAATTACTGCTTAATATTTTACACCACACCGAGTCTATAAGTGTTTCCCAAGTTTATTCAAAGTCATCCTTTTGATTCGAACAACTTAACCAGATACTTAAAAGTCCTCGTTGGTTCTGGAACTTTGCTCCATCTGCATGTTAACAGATATTTGAACACCCTCTTAAATTGTGGATGTTTCAACCCATAAAGAATAGGGTTTATGCAGGAGTTTGCTGTCACTAATGTTGCTGTGTACAACAGCCCATTTGTTTGCGGGAATATCAAACAAATTGTATATGGCGTGAGGCAAATCATAAATATCAGCACAACATAAAACATGTTCTTAGTAATGTCAATCTGACGTCGTCTGAAATATTTCGCTGTTGTGTTTTTGGTATTCTGACATGAATTGTCATTGGTTGTGCTGGAATCTGCCTGATGGTGGGTTCTTATCATTTCATTAGTATGGCGGGAAATGTGAAGAAATATGAGCACATAACTGATAAATATAATTGAAAACGGAATAGAATATAAACCAACTGCATGGGCAATTTTAAGTTCCTCACTTCGTGGATGTGAGGAGTTTGTTCCACACGCGTGATACTCTTCGCTAAATCCATACTGTCCGACTCCGATGGAATGTGGTATCACATTGACAAGAATTGGACAAAGCCATATTGATAGAATCCAAATTATTGCAACAGGTAGTGTATGCAATCGACTGATCCATTTTTCAAATGGATCTTTTAAGCATATGAGTCGATACAATCCTATAGAAGCCAACGTGTACAAACTACAACCAATAAAATTGTAGATTGAAATTCCAAGTAAGGCACATAGTTGTTCCGGAATAGGCATTAAATCGTCCGGACTGAATAACACAAAACTATCCAAAGGCACTAAAGCACATGTTACAAAATCCGCTACGCTTAAATTCACCACAAATAAGTTGGTAAAAGTGTGCAGTTTTCTTGAAGAGAAAACGGCAAAAATGACAATGCTGTTGCCAATGATTCCAGCAATTGCTAAAGTTATACAAATTGTTCCGACGATGATTCTGCTCTGACGGTCAATAACTGGTGGTGACATTTCATCTTGTCCAATGCTTACGTTTGTCATGTTTGTCAACGTCGGTTCTATCCTATAATCACGAATATCGTCCATTCTGAACTCCGACTAGCCTATTCTAGCTGTGATGAATCTTTCTCCCCTATTGGTGTTAAACTGAGTTTCTTCAAGAGTCCTCTATTCAGTGTTTCTTAAAGAGAGCGGTAACAATTGTAGCATGAGAACAAAAATGTTTCGAACGCCCGTAGATTTTGTATTCCCTCTTTATAATGAGGTATAAGATTTTGCACTTTTTATTTTGTGAGACTGAGAGTCTCGATGGATAGGTGTATGAAAGTTCAAATGAACTAGGCCTTATAACAAGATAAATATGTCACGTCAGAGCACATCCTGAACCAACCTTAACCTTTAAAGTAATGGTATGGTAACTAGTCAACCGGAAGGGGTACTCACATTGACTGGTATATGTATATGTGTCTGCCTTTGGGTGATTTTTTCACAGATTTTTGTATAGCAATATTAGGTGGTTTTCATCACAGATTTAGTGTATTTTGGGACATTTCTTCAAAAAGCACCAAACTTGTGTTTTTATTTCAAAATTGGTATACTGATGCATGGGTCTTTAGCCAAAAATAGATATAGAGATGGTCGAATTCCCGGGGGTCGAATTTTTAAAAGTCGGGCAGGTGCAAACGCATACAAAAGACGCCCCCCCCCTCCCCATACACACACCGTCCTAACACGGATTACTAGCTGTCTGGCACTTAAAGTGTGAAATGCTAATATTATGACGAGGGTGGGGGAGCACACAAAAATGATGTGGGACGCAATTTTTTTTTCATATTAAAGGTGAATTTTATTTTTATTTCATTCTAAAAACAAACGTAATCCAATTAAAGCAACTATTTTTACTTTCCTGGCTGCAGCTAATTGCTAATTATAAAAGGGAAATACGCACCGTTGTTTTCTTTTACTTTTTTATATAATATAGGCCTACCATAAATTGTTGTTGTTAATCAAAGAAGATATTTTAAAGCACGTCCCATTATGCATTGTTTCCTATTGGATTGTAAAGGAAGTTGCTTCATGCTTTTGTGATGAAATTACCCTAAATTAATGTCAATTGCGGGGTCAATTGTTGTAATCTTGCATTCCGGGCAACATTAATCATGAAGCTTGAAACCTATACTAACAATCTCACAGGAAGCAATGCATGATGGGAATCAATTGGTATCTTCTTTACTGTACCAATCAATGACCTATCCTGAAGAAAGTTCTATGAGTATGTGACGTTATACTAATCAAGCGGTACTGTACAAGGATTTTGCTCTATATCATCATGATAAAGGAAACAATTTGTTGATAAAGATAACAGTATCACTAATTGAGGTTGAAAAGGGCTTCCTCTTGATGATTAAATCTCTGTGAAAACTGCACTTTACCTGGACTATTCTCGAATAGGCCTATAGTGTAGAATAGGCCTATGTGACCTGTTACTACAAAAGAGCAGTGATGTGGCCTCTGGTTATAAGGATGTTAATATTTGATAATGATGTTATAGTGTCATGAGTTAGTCTTTTTAGTACTCTCCTATTTTGTAAGCCTAAAACAAAATTAGTCGATTATACAGACTGACAAGCAGTAAAAAAGCCACACCAGTTTTTGGGCTGACATAGCACCCAGTTTTGGTCCAATTTGTACCATCTTCCTGATTAATTCTAATTTTTTTTCTTCCCTTCTTACTCGATTACTCTTTTTACCACTCTTTTTCCTTATGGATTGGCAAACTTTGCCGGCAACAAGCTTCAGCTCAGGTGGGGCAATATGCCCCACATGTTACCCTATCTGTTACGCAGAACTGTTGTTAGTCACTGAAAACTGTAATATTATTAATATACACTATTCGATGCCCATAAGTGAAGTTATGGCTCTCCAAAGGTTGTTGTGAGTGAAAGCCACACCGCTAAATGACTGCTACATGTCTTATCAAAATGGTATTTTTCACAAGTTGCAATCAATTAATTGCCTGTGACATAGGTATGAGCAGTTATTTTGAATAATTACATAATTCTTCAATAGATTAGTTTATGCTTGACCCAAATATAATGTTGCAGGCATAGCGTGACCACAGTTTTTCAAAACACTCCCTAAAGGGTGATTGTTTCTGAAGCCAAAATATACCCTTTTTCCCCATTCACAATCTAAATCGAGAATTTCCCGTTAACGCTAGGGTTTGAAAAAAACCTATTTCTTGAAAATGAGCTAAAATGGCTGCTTTTCATACCTAAACAGTATCACCTGATAATCTGATACACCCTTCTGTCCTCAAAAACAACCCTAATTCACCTTTTTCTTGGTCACGCTATGCCTGCAGCAATATATCTGAGTGCCCCCCCCCCTGGGATGCTTGATTCAATTTGCATGTAAGATAAACCAAACCAATGTGTAGTGATATCAGTGTGTTGTGCCTTCCCAGCTCCTTACAGCCATATAATCGGCAAACTTTATTTTGTGCTATAGGTGAAAATACATGCAAAGGATTGTGAATTGGTGAATTTGATTTTGTTTTTGCAGATTTTACAATAATAATAATAATAATAATACAGAGGCGCTTTTAGTGCAATAAACCAAAAAAGGTCTCATTGCCCTTTACAAAGAATAACCTTACACTACATTCACTACACACAAAATAATGTAACAGTAAATCAGGAACATGCACCTATTGATTGAACAAATGAGTTTTAACCAAAGACTTAAACTGACTGAGGGAGGTGGCATGGCGAATGTTGACAGGTAATTCATCCCATATAGTGGGAGCAGCTGTGGAAAAAGCACGCTTGCCATATGATGTTGAAAACCTAGGAATGCATTCTGCCAAACACCTGCAAAGTTTCATTTAAAAAAACGAACTTAGTATGAAAAAATCCACATCTTAAAAGGATCAACAACAGAAAAGCATACAGCTTACCGGGTTTTTTTTTAAATGTGTTTATCTCAATTTCATATTTTTACTCAATGACAATCTTTAACAGACCATATCTTGACTTGTGGATGCTGGGTAATGTTCATTGAGGTGTCATTTTAAACCTAATATAACATGAACTTATCACACATGTAAAAAGTGAAAAAGATCAGGGACAAACTTTACGGCTGGTTTGCACTGGCAGTCTCAATTAAAAGTGGACAAGTGGTGAAATAAGATAGCAGCTTATTTATTTTATTTATTTATTGACATCTTTAAAGAGGGTAGCCTTATCAGTGTTCCAGCACTGCTTCTGTGTATTCAAATACAATTTTCATCTGTAGCGCAAAATAAAATGTGCAATGTTTACTTCTCATTTGTCATGTACAGTCACATATACTAGTAATTGCCCAATTCAGTGGTGTTATTAAATGCCTTCATTCAAAGAAAAGTTCTTGCTCTATAACACAATACCTGCTTATTAAACCATATAGAAGGCAATTTTGTGTTGAACATAATATGATTTTGGAAAAAATCTCAAAAACCATATTTGTATTTTGCTCAGAAACTCTACTTAAAATTTGCTCATATAAAATCTTATTTTAGTTTTTATGAATATTATCCAAATATCTAAGAATTTTTGTCAACTTTGAATTCAAACTCTTTCCTCCCTAAAAACATGTGACCCGGATGTCCGGCAATTGCTCTCACTGAATGATTAAGATTTTTAACATGCTCTCTTACTGAATTCCCCTATCTGAAGTAAATAAACACCTCACAAAAGATACGTTGAAAGTCAGTCTGAGCCCCATAAATCCAAGTAAGAGCCCTCAAAGTCCAACAATATTATATATAATCTTTCTATGAAAAATATGGAATCTCAGCTAAATATTGACCCCAAATTTGACATCAAAAACCATTACCATCATTTTACACTAGCCGTTTGAAAAATCTATCTCAATTTTCATTTCTCGCATTTTGGGTATACCTGCAGTGTAATAGAGCATCACCACAATGCTTCTAGTGGAATCGATAGACGACCAGTGTTTTTCATATTGCGTAGAGTACAGAGCTGCTGTGCCGATCTTAACTGTTTTACCAACTTAGACACATGTAAGTAATTATCTTTTTGGATAAAACTGGTTTGACTTTATATCCTTTTTGTCGAGTGGCTATGATTATACCAAAAGAGCCCTACCTTGATTTTCTTAAATTATACACAATAATTTGAAACTTTCCTTCTTATCATCTCAATAAATCAATAAAAAGAAAAGTATACACTTCGCTGCTAATTGATTTTCCTCACATTTCAAATTCATATTTTTTGGTCAGACAAAAGCAAATGAAAATGAAATCCTGAGTCATTTCATTATGTTGTAAACAACTTTTTCCTTACATTTAGCTGGAGTAGAGCTGGACCATTTATTGTGTACTGTGTGTATTACCCTATGTGAGAAATGAAAACTGAGATCAAAATTTCAAACGGATAGTGTAAAACAATGGTAGCAGTTTTGATGTCAAATTTCGGGTCAATATTTAGCTGAGATTCCATATTTTTCATTATGGCAATATTTTTGGACTTAGGGGGTTCTTACTTGGATTTATGGGGGTCAGACTGACTGTCTACTTATCTTTTGTGAGGTGTTTACTCTCACTGAACGACCATTGTTTTCATAAATTCATAAATACAGTTTTTGCAAATGCTCTCACCGAATAACCTCCATTTTGTGAAGCAAATACTCTCACTGAATAACCACCCCTTTAAGTTTGTATTGGAAGGTTTTCAAACATGAAATTTTTTATGCAGTATCAGGGAAGTTGATGAAGTTCAAAAATTAGGCTTCCCATGTATTTTGTCATGATATTGGCTATGTGATTGTATGAACTTTTGAATCACATCCAATGAGTTCTAATACCCTAAGGTAAGAAGCCCCATTGGCTAGTGTAGTGAGGGCACTTTTTTCTGAAAAAGTTGGCATCAGTTTGCAAGTGCTTACACAAGCTAATTTTACATTATAGTAGATTTTTTAATTCCTGTCACTAAGCGCATATTGGTGATGGTAAGATTATATTTGGAGGGGATGGGTTCAGAATAAAACTAAAATGCCATATAATGCTCAACTATGTTCAACATAATGCGATGATCTAACCCCCATTAAATGAGCTAATTTCTATAGAATACGCAAGGTTATCAATCAGGTTCAATGGAAATTATTCTCAAATGGTTTGATATCATGCTATAGATTTGACTTAGTTTTGGAGAACACCACATCGGCTTCTTTGTGTGATTTAATGGGCTTCATAGTCAGATCATTTAGGCCACATTAATGCTGTCGTTTGTTACGAATTACAAAAACTAAAGCAATGTCATCATACCTGTATAAGTTTTTAGTTGATGTTAAATGGTATATTTTCAACGTTAATAGGCCTAAATAATGTTTCAGATGCCTGTTTTCTATTTCATTATACAGATTTAAGTCAATGTGGCCATATTATTGGCCAATATATGCCAGCTTTGGTTTTTATATCCATTGTTTTTTGTAAGCGGACTTTATTTTATTATGGCCATATATCTGTTATGTTATATCAAATCTCTATTGAATCGACTAGGTAAAGCATACAACCTCTCAGGATGAATGGAATCGTCGACACGCCCCCAAAATTTATAATTTGGTGTCACTATTAAAAAAATTCACTACAATTACAGCCAAAATGTGACATGTCCAATTCAAATCAAAATGTCTTAGTTTTGCAATCAATGAGGTCAGGAGCGTAACCAATGGGGGGCCGGGG
>JXSR01S059202.1:53503-64900 GCA_000969725.1 Ophiothrix spiculata | reverse complement strand
TACCAATTAACAAACGTATGACTGAAAAACCTGCTTATGCAATTGAATAAAAAAGCTGATTTTTTGCTTGAAGTCAAAAAAAGTTTCATTTTTCACTGGAATGAGCCAGCAAGATTTGGGCAAACAAAACATTGCATTAAAAGAAATCCTGACGATAGAATTTCCTACTACTTTTATGAAATACTTATAAATATGTTACCCATCATCTGTGAAAAGCACAATCAAAATTCGCTAACATGTCAGAGAATATTTACTTAGAAGTCATTTGGAGCAAAAAAACATTTCCGTGCGATGTCACAAACGTTACATGAACTTATTCAGTATTTTGGCAATATTTTAATCTTTAAACACCTGCATGTCTTGATACCACCAGTGAGCACCATTATCAACAACAAACTCATGGATGTTTATGTTAGGTTCTGTGGCCATCTAAAAGTGAAATTTTTCATATTTTCGGTCACAAACGTTACTTTGGAAACGCCCTCCTGAATATTCAAATAAATCTTTGTTGAAGGTTTGTTCATGTGGCATCAACAAAGCTAGCAAAAAGTGATACTAACATCGTGAACAAATCATGTAGAAAAAATAGTAATACAGGGTGTGCCAATAAAAACGCATGATTTTGTACAATTTTTTTCTGAGCGAATTAGGCTACAGGTAATATAACTATTGAATTTTATTTTACATTATCTCATCTTCAAACAGCTTTTTATTTGGTGAAATTTGGACCTTTGGTTCTTAAGTTATGACAAATTTTGTGAAGCCCTTAATATTTGAAGTGGCCCGATTTCATGATTTCAATACCATAATCAATATCAAAAGTAGGCTGCAATAAAGGCATTTAAAGCAAAGTAGCTACATCTCTAGATGAAAAAAATATCACTTAGTTGAATTGGTGTTTAGTAGGTGAGTGCTATACCAAAAGCCTTAGCGAATAGTATCTAATCATGCAAAAAAGTCTGAAAAACTTTGATGATTTGATGATAAAATTCACTTGCTTATATTTTTAATATTTTTGTTTTCCAATCTTGCATTTTTATTGGCACACACCGTATGCAGTGATTTGGTCTTAATCAATCCTAATTAATAATAACTGTTCTCTTACACAATACAAAATGGATATCGTAACAGAGTCAGAATACCTTCATGAAAACCAATCTATTGTGCATTCAACTCTGCCATACCAATACTGCTAGCATTTATTATTTCCTTTTAATCGTTGCAAAAGGATTCAACTCTTCCTTCAATTCTTAGCTTGAGATGAAAGACTCACCCCTTCAATGAGAACCAGCTGATGTGAACCGATCTGCTGCGCATTCATCTGTGCCATACCAGTCCTGCTAGCATTGATGATTTCTTTCAATCTTCTTATCTTTACATCTTCCGGCACATCATCTTTCATCTTGTGGTATGCATGAGTTTTCTACAATGGTGGAAAAAGTGAGGTAATTAACCCTTAACCCTCCTACGTACTACAAAGTACTACAGTAAGAAAGGGATAGCGGGGGTTCGAATCCCAGGGGGAACCAGAAATGTTTTTCATGACATATTCGGACTTAGCTGTATTTAAGCATGCCAGAGTAAGGGTTATCAACGTGTAGTACATATGCATCACTTAACCCTTACCCTCCTACGTACTACAAAGTACTACAGTAAGAAATCAAGAATTCGCCTAAGTCCGAATACGTCAGAGACGGCACATATAAATGGTCAGGAAATTGCTGTCCGGGCAGGCCACGCTCGGTGGCTAGGCATAGCTGGACATTGGATCAGGATAGCGGGGGTCAGGGGTTGAATCCCAGGGGGAACCAGAAAATTTTTCATTACGTATTCGGACTAAGACTGTATTTAAGCGTGCGAGAGTAAAGATTTGTATTTAAAGGTGTGTATTCCGATCTGATCACTTTTTCAACCCAAAATCGAATTGGAGATTTTGATACCACATGAAAGCTCATATTTTTCTCATAACCCCTGTAAATTTTCATGCATATATTATGTTCTGTTTAAGGGGTTTTCTCAGGGATGCAAAATCTACATTGATCTTCTTTAAAATTTAGAATTTGGTAGATTTATTTGTGCTGACTGCATGTCTCTTCCTCACTATGTTTAGGCGAGACAAAAATTGTTATCCTTCAGTCGTAAGCAACTGCATCTCTGAGAAAACCCCTTAAGAGAGATGTTCAAAACAGTGCTGAATTACTGGAATATTTTGTTAACAAAAATAAATATCCTATGGGTTTCTATTGGTCACTCTAGGACACATTTTTTCCTGTAGCAATAATTTGGCTCAAGGTATGCAAATGAATCTTTACAATTGCTTTATGCAGGTACTAACCTGTCATTTGAATATGCAAAAAGTATATGCAAAATTTGCCACCAGATCGAATCGCGGAATAACTACCATTTTTGTTTTTTTGCTCTTCAGTTTTCAAAAGCTACGCAAAAGTTTTTGGGTGTACCATTTTGGTCTAATATGTCAGTTGCTCGTAAACATTACACATAAATTTAAGCGATTACAGAAGTCTCCTGCATCAGAATTTGAACATGTTGACAGGCATGACATAAATCTTACATCATGATGGACTTACCTGCCTCATACTATATGCAAACAGAAAGGCGTAATTGTATTTGATCAGCTTCAATAATGACAATGTGTCTTTATGTTCTGCCTCCGTCTCACCACAGAAGCCAGAAATGAAATCACTGCTAAGGGAAACATCAGGGAGTGTTCGCTGAACATGTTCTACCAAGTCAATGTAGCTTTCCCTGGAGTACCTGGGGGTAGTTAAAAAATAGGAATATAAGTATTCCTTTAACATTAATAATGACAATGTGCCTTCATGTTCTGCCTCAGTCTCACCACAGAAGCCAGTAATGAAATCGCTGCTAAGGGAAACGTCAGGGAGTGTTCGCTGAACATGTTCTACCAAGTCAATGTAGGCTTCTCTAGAGTACCTGGGGGTACTCCATCATCAATGGAATAAGTATTTTAAAAATGATTCCTGGAGTAAAGTTATTCCCTTTTGTGAATATAGGCCATTTTTGTGTGTTTTGCCTCCCTCTTAACACAGAACCAAGTAATGAAATCGCTGCTAAAGGACACACCTGGGAATGTTCGTTGTACATACTCTACCAACTCAATGTAGGCTTTCCTAGAGTACCTGGGGGTAGTTAAAAATGAATACCAAATGACATCATTAATGGAATAAGTATTTAAAAAATGATTCCTGGAGTAAAGTTATTCCCTTTTGTGAATATAGGCCATTTTAGTGTGTTTTACCTCCCTCTTAACACAGAACCAAGTAATGAAATCGCTGCTAAAGGAAACACTTGGGATTGTTCATTGTACATACTCTACCAAGTCAATGTAGGCTTCTCTTGTGCATCTAAGAATAGTTCAAGAATTATGGTAATGTAATTGTCATTGCTGATAAATGTATTTGGCAACTCTTCTGTAAGACTATGGTCACAATAAATTGTACGAACAGTTACGAACAGTGTTTTGTCCATCTAGAAGGATCACGAGCAGCCAGCTAAGCATACAGAGTTGTTGATTAGCGATGAACAACTCTGTAGCATGTTTGAATACCTTTCAACAACGAAAATCTTCCTGAAAACGTATGATAAAATTCTAAATGTTTTCAACTTAACAGATACTCATCTCAATAAAAAATACTTTGAAGAATCTGAAACAAAATGCTAGTTTTTAAATGATTGTTGCTTTATCGTTTACAACTGTTCTCAAGCGCCAGTCCTTGCACGTACAAGTTCCCGACACGCGATGAACAGTGCGCCGATTTATGTGCACTGCGTAACGCACCTCTGTGTACGCTGTGCCGTGCGTGACGCGCTTATTTGAATATCAACTGTGGATTCATCACAAATCAACAACGGTTCGCTCCTGTATAAGGAGATACAGTGAGTTGTTGAAAACAATATCAACCGCCAAGAACCGGCGGTTCCGTGCAGTTAACTGCCGGTTGAGTTTTGAAGTGGTCCCTTAGGTGTAATTTGATTTGATTTGATTTACACTGTACTTGCATGACATGTATAATGAGGCAATCAGGAAAAAGAGGCAAGTTTTTCAACGATTTTGTAAATATTTAAAACAATTTTACTTCTTTTGCTTCCTTTTTTATATTTTATTCTCTCCACTCCTTTCTTTTCTACCTTTTTTATTGTCAAGATCCCTGAATGGGCCTTTTCCCCAAATTGACTCACCAAACTGGGGGGATGTGTGGCACGTGCCCCTCTGCCTCCCCCTCCTTTGGGCACGCCACTGCCTCCAAACGACAATTTCAAATCAAATTTCTTTCCTTTGAAACTATAAAGCAGTGTTCCTATTTTTTTTAATTAGTTTCTAAATGTTTTTTTTTTTTAAATAAACACAAATTTTCCAAGGTTATTATGTTTAAGGTGGCCTAGCACAGAATTGGTGTCGGACACGAGTGAACTAATATCAGCAGTGTTGGACACAATTTCAAAGTATTTCTCCCGGGCTTGTAGCTCAATTTCTGGCGTACTGTATCTTGCGCTTTAATATAACACAATCTTACATGTGCGTCATTTTTATATTCACGCATAAGACTGACGGCGCAGGGCTCACACAGTGCTTAAGGTTTTAGTCATTGCTAAAAAATGTCAATGTTTTACTTAATTTTGATTAATGGGGCCAACTACACGAGAGCTTGGAATGTACATCCATGTAGATTCCTGGAATGTACATTCATGTACTCGATGCGTTTGTGCGCCTCACACACTGCGTGTGCGTACGCGTTGACGAGTGACTTGGTAGTACGCGTAGCCGCAATCACATACGTGCAGTTGAATACACAGCGTGAATCCACATCTGGTGACGCGTCATTGTGTAGACACAATCTCTACTCCTGGAATGTACATCGATGTACATTCCAAGCACTTGTGTAGTTTGCCCCAATATCTCAAAAAGTAAGTAGATGACCATATTTTTTATTACATTTTTTTAAAGAACTATATGAGGATCAAAACATATGTGAAAAAGAGAACTAATGATTTGTTTCATTAAAAAGACTGTCATTTAATTATTAGTTAAATGGTGAAGTATTATTTAAAATAGAAGCATAGATAATGGGAGGCTTATCATGGCTTATGCCTTTAACACAAGAGAGATTGAAGGAAGCTTTACCAAGCCTAAATAGCTATATCAAAGACTCACCCTCTCCTCATTCTTGCCAAGACATCACTGCTTCCACTCTGTGCTGGTAGATGCAGCTGGTTACATATATTGTGCTTATCCTTGATTACATGGAGTACCTGATGGAATGAAATAAAGTAAACTCAAAATTAACCTTAACTGACATAGGTAACTTGCTTTTTGTGTATCTTTAGACAAATCTGATTTTGCGCATTTTGTACAATACAACTTAATTTCAACCATTGCTAGGGCCAGCCACTAATGCTGAATTGAGGGCAAGGGGATCTTGAGAAATAATTTGTAAAAATAAGGGCATGAATTTCATGAGTTCTGATCATCCACATACTCCCTTTCTATATCAGTGCCTCTGCTAATAAGCTTTGACATACATACTGCATGAAGGCTCAAATGTTGTTCAAATAATTGAAGATACCAATGAAAAATTGTTGTGCAACAATAGCACTTCCTTGAATTTAAAAAGTGAAATAATCTGACAAAAACTAATCAAATCAAATCGAAAGTCATTTATGTCCCTGCGCCAGCATCATAAAAATGTTCTGTAGTGCTCGAAGTTATAAAATTACTGCTAGTAAGGGTTCCTGTGAAGATGTGTTTTGATGAGATTTTAATATTGTTCTTGTGTACAGTTTTATAACTGGTCTGTTTCATAATTTGGGACCATGCACAGAAAAAGCATGATCACCAAATCTAACACATTTTGTTCTTTGCTCAACCAAAACCAAACCATCCGAGCAAAGACGATCTTAACTTCCTCTGAGTCTTTCTTGTTGTAAGTAAGTCAATAATATCAGACAGAGCATTGCCATGAAGTGCCTAGTGGATAAGAGAGAGAATTTTATAATCAATTCGCTTATTGATTGGGAGCCAGTGAAGATCATTTATGAGTTCAGATGTACTTGGGTCAAACTTGCGTTTTCTGTAGATAAGACGCACAGATGTTCTGAGGCTTATTTAGTGATTTCTTGTTAATACCAACGAGCAGACCATTACAATAGTCACAACATGTCACCAGAAAATGAATGGCCATCTTAGTGGCCTCTTTAGTAAGTAGTCTTTGTTCACAAGATGGAAAGTTTACAGCTTTGGTTACTCTAGCAACCAGAGTAGCCATTGACATACTACACCAAGATTTTTGATTGATTCAGACTTTATGGCAACATCGACATCAGCAATGTTGATAGAAACATTTATCTTGTCCAGTTGTGCATGGAAACCGAGTAATAAAATTTCCATATTTTTCTCTGCATTTAACTTGAGAAAATTTGCAACATCCACATGTGAACTTCAGCAATGCAAGCCTCATTTTTTTGAAATGGCAAATACCATGTCACTCTGAGTAACAGGGCAGATGGTAATGTAAATTTGAGTATCATCCACGTACATTTAAAGTTCCATGCCATGCTTACGAAGTATGTTTCCAAGCAGAAGCATGTACACAAGAAACAGTTGTAGATCAAGACATGATCCTTGTGGGACTCCATAGCAGAGGTCTTGTGTCGATGAAAAATGACCAATTGCCTAATTGCTTTACAACAACTGCCTGAAGTGCTTTAGAAAGATAAAACAGGTTGCTCACAAGACGATAGTTTTTTAATTCATTAGGGTCCAACCCAAGTTTTTTTCAGCAGGGGAGTGAAGACAGCAGAATTTAGTGAATCTGGCCCTTCAGTGATGTATCAACCATTGAATGTTAGAACTGGCACCAGAGAGTTCCAAAACTGTTTCACAAGCGATGATGGAATGGGATCAAAAAGGCAAGTTGTACTCAGTGATTTTAGACATTATCTCCAAAAACTAAACAATTTACAACAATTTTGCAGTGAGGCCCCAAATGAAATCTCCATTATTATCATAGAAATAGAGTCAAATAAAAGAAAAGGTTCTCAAAACATTACAATGGCATCATTATTTTAGTGA
Source organism: Ophiothrix spiculata (assembly GCA_000969725.1). Lineage (NCBI taxonomy): Eukaryota > Metazoa > Echinodermata > Ophiuroidea > Amphilepidida > Ophiotrichidae > Ophiothrix > Ophiothrix spiculata. The sequence continues at coordinate 57,789 of JXSR01S059202.1, read as the reverse complement.
AGGTGCATGGCACTTAGCTTGGAGGAGTCAAATAGCAGTCAAGTTAGCTCTAATGGTTAGGTGCTCTCTTGCGGTGGGGAAGGTCCCGAGTTCGAACCCTGCTGGTGCCGAAAGTTGAGTGTGTTTGGACAAGGAACTAACTGCTAATTGTCTAGTGGAAACCCATACGAAACTCGGAGAGCTGAATCGGGTAGCGATAGTGCGTATGTGGGCTGAGAACCTGAAATGATGCTTGGTATGGAATTGAGCTTACTTGGGCTACAGTGGTCAGTGAACACCTGTAAAGTGTGCAGAGGCCACATGGAATTACAAATCTGGGATGCATAGCGCACTAAAAATCCCAATATAGATCTTAAAGAAAACAACTTGAAGGAAATCAAACAGAATTGGCAACAAATAGTATGGAGCAAATCAAACAGATTTGGCAAGAACTTGTTTTTGGTAACTATTATACCACTTACCTAGATGTAATTTTAGCTTTCAGAATGTGTCACAAGAAGTGAACCAAATTGACGAAAAATGGAATGGATGCAAAAATGGACTTTAAAATGACATATTAACCCTTTGAACCCTGGCCATTCCATGTGTATCAGTACCGCTGACCCGACGAGCTGGTTTACCGGCTTTCAGGTCATGTGTCGGAAACTTGATGTGTTTGTCAACAGGCACGGGTAGTTACCATTTTCAATTCAATGGTCTTATTTAAATCGGATGACTTCAATAAAGCTTTGAACCCACTGTTGATGGGTCGTTTTGCTCTTATTTACTCGACAGAGGTGAACAATTCCTCATATTTTAGTAAATTCCATCACAATTTTCAACAAATATGGCTTCGCCCATAGACTACAACGTAAATGTCGAATATGTTAGTCGACATAAATAGAATTCTTTTGTGAATGCTGGTTGTTAGTGAAACAATTCAGACTACTGTAAAATGAAATAGTAAAGCGAGGGAAATTAAAATCAAAGCAAGTTTAGGGGTTATATTGTGTTTTTAAACTTTCGGGTTGGCAGGGTATACGGTACATATACACATGAGCCGGTATACCGGCTCGTCGGGTTCAAAGGGTTAAATCTCATTACAGAGGAAAAGTTATAGTAAAGGCACATTTTAGACTGGTGTGTTGCTTTGCTGTAAACAACCATCTTCTAGCAAAGATGTATGTAAATTTAATTCTGAAACATGTGCCTGAAGTGTAAACACAGCAATGAAACTCAGATGTTAGGCTGCATTTTTAAGGGAACAGTGTCCACGTCTACGCTACACTTTCAAGCGTCCAAATCAACCAACTTGTTTACAGCAGTTACACATAACAAAGCAACACACCAGTCTGAAATGGTCTTTTACCATTAAAGGGTTAGGCTATAGTTGGCCAAATGATAGTACATGATGGTTCCTGGCGGTCGTCCAGCGGTTGAGTTTATAATGTTTCGTGATTATAGATTAATAACTGCGTGTGACTTGACGCGAGTGAAATTGTACAACAATAATGCACCGCGTGCTGAAGTTGGAGTTGTTCTCACTCATGAGGTGCAGCCGATTGAGTTGGACAGCTTCGACTTCAGCACAAGGTGTATTATTTTTGTACAATTTCACAAGCGCAAAGTAAGGAGCAGTTATTCATACACGATAATGATTAGAATAAAATTGAAAAGGAACTAAACGGCGTAATCATTTTAAAAAGGGTTTGCTATTTCAATAAAACATAGAAAATACAACCATCCATCGTCCCATGTTAATCATTGTAATTTAGATCTACCTTTCTTTTAAATGAAACTTGCCATTCAAGCGTGAGCATGTTACACGTACGCATACATGGAATTGTACAACACACTACACGATACGCAGCGTCCAAATAGACGATATGAATGCGTATAAGTTACCAACTGTCCAATTAGATTTAGAATTTCAATTCATACTTAACGCAGAGTGTATGAATAATATTTAATATAGTAGTGGGTTTTCATGCATCAAATTGGACATCCTTCTAATTAAGATACCTCCAATTTGATTACTAAAAGGTAAACTGACTGGAGTAACTTAAGAATAGACCTCACACCCTAATACTAACCCTAAACCCTATAACCCTAAATCTAATCCTAATCCTAACCCTAATCTTAACCTCTAATCCTAACCCTAAGAACGTATGGTGGTTAGTCTATTCTAAAATTATGGGAAATGACTGTTTTAATTTTTGTTTGTTTGTTTGTTTATTTGTTCCCACAGAAGTTTGTACCTACCTCATCTGGAAAGTCTTTAGGATGCGGTGATGTGAATCTAATCCTCATCTCAGGATCAATTTCAGATACCTTCTCCAAGAGATAAGAAAACCTTAATCCACCTTTCTTATTCTTATAAATAGTCTTAAATCCTTTCGCCATTGCAGTGCTGTCATCCGTCACATCTCCTACACCAAATCCATAATACGAACTCTCTGATGTATCCCGGTAGCTGTTGACATTTTGACCTAGTAGTGTGACCTCTTTGACCCCTTGATCTGAGAGTGACCTGACCTCTTCAAGGATGGATGTGATTGGTCGACTTCGCTCTCTACCACGCGTGAATGGGACGATACAATAGCTGCACATGTTGTCACAACCTCTCATGATTGATCTGTTTTAAAGGAAAATTTTGAAAAATTATGAGATAAAATAAAAAGCTTAAAAAACACATTTAAATTCATCAAATATTTCAATCCTTGAGAGTCCTGAGATTGATTAAAAAGCCCATCTCTATAGTTATTAACTGGAAACTTCTATCAAACATTAAATTCTACAGGGTACATTGTCCAGGAATAAACTGGGAAAACGTTATAAATCTGTTTGAGCACATACAAAAAATAATGTTTGATTGATTTTATCAAATATTTTGGTATTAAACATTTGGTTGTGATGTCACCAATTAAATCTGATCAAAATAAAAAGTATAGATCAGTAACAAGCATTTTTTGATGGGATGTAAATGTTGATTCAATTCAACCCATGTGCAATTAAGCGTTAATCTGTGTTTAACTTGATGTTGAAGTTATTTGTCAAACATCAGGTTTACATCATGATGAAATGTTTGATAATGAAAAATTTGTGGGGAGGCCTAGTATAGTTCGGCCTCAAGCCTCCATTATTGATTAGAAAATGCATTTGATTTAAGGTCAAAATATAGTCGCTGCCAAAATGTAACAATGACTTGTGGCATAAACTTTTTGGTAGCTAATGAAAAACCATAGATACAACTAACAAGCAAGTGAATGTCTTTGAAGTGATCAAATGCATTTGGTTGTTACTAACTGACAATATTTATTGGTAACTAAATTTATACACAAAAGCTGCCATTGATTCCTGGTTCATCCTAACAGGATTGACATCTGCATAAGTGTCATCCACAGACAGCATCATATTGACAGCAGCTTGCTCAGAGTCAATCTGAGATAGCAATCTAGGTAGAGTAACCCCCCCCCCCCTTCTCCCTGGCTAAACTTACACAAAGACAGCCTTTGATTCCTGGTGCATCCTAACTGGGATGACATCGGCATAAGTCTCATCCACAGACAGCATCATATTGACAGCAGCTTGCCCAGAGTCTGTCTGTGATAGCAATCTAGGTAGAGTACCCCCCCCCCTTCTCCCCAGCTTAACTTACACAAAGGCAGCCTTTGATTCCTGGTTCATCCTAACTGGGATGACATCAGCATAAGTCTCATCTACAGACAGCATGACATTGATAGCAGCTTGCCCAGAGTCTGTCTGTGATAGCAATCTAGGTAGAGTACCCCCCCCCCCCTTCTCCCTGGCTAAACTTACACAAAAGCAGCCTTGATTCCTGGTTCATCCTAAGCGGGATGACATCAGCATAAGTCTCATCCACAGACAGCATGACATTGACAGCAGCTTGCCCAGAGTCTGTCTGAAATAGCAATCTTGGTAGAGTCCCCCCCCCCAGCTAAACTTACACAAAAGCAGCCTTCGATTCCTGATTCATCCTACAGCATGACATTGATAGCAGCTTGCCCAGAGTCAGTCTGTGATAGCAATCTAGGTAGAGTACCCCCCCCCCCTTTTCTCCCTGGCTAAACTTACACAAAAGCAGCCTTCGATTCCTGATTCATCCTAACCGGGATGACATCAGCATAAGTCTCATCTACAGACAGCATGACATTGATGGCAGCTTGACCAGAGTATGTCTGAGATAGCAATCTAGGTAGAGTACCTCCCCCCTCCCCCAGCTAAACTTACACAAAAGCTGCCTTTGATTCCTGATTCATCCTAACCGGGATGACATCAGCATAAGT